>PVHX01000968.1:0-208477 GCA_004024805.1 Geosciurus inauris
ATTTTTTTTCTTTTTTTGGTACCAGGGATTGAACTCAGGGGCACTCGACCACTGAGCCACATCCCCAGCCCTATTTTGTGTTTTATGTAGAGACAGGGTCTCACTGAGTTGCTTAGCGCCTCGCCCTTGCTGAGGCTGGCTTTGAACCTGCGATTCTCCTGTCTCAGCCTCCCAAAGTGCTGGGATTACAGGCTTGCGCCACTGTGCCTGGCGAACGATATATTTTTGATTGAACAATCATCATTGAAGAAATCAGAGGAAAATTTAAAATTATCTAGAATCAGATGAAAACGGAAATACAACAGAACCTGTGGGATATAGCAAAAGCAGCTCCAAGAGAAAAGTCTACAGTTATGAGTGCCTACATTAAAAGAATCAAAGGGATCTTAAATAAATATCCTAATGATGCATTTGAGCTGATTGAAAAACCAAACCAAACCTCACACTAGTAGAAGGAATGAGATAATAAAGATCAGAGCTGAAATTTAATGAAATAGAGACTAAAATAACAATACGAAAGATGAGTGAAACACAGTTGAAAAGATAAATAAATTCTAGATACAACCAACTAGCAAAAAAAAAAAACTAACCAAAAGAGAGAGAAGACCCAAATTAACAAGATTAGACAGCAAAAGGAGATATTACAACGGATATCAATGAAATCCAGAGGATCATCTAGAGACTATTTTGAAACTTATATTCCAATAAATTGGAAAGTCTAGATATATTGCTAGATATATGCAATCTACCAAATTGAACAAAGAGGATATAAAAACCTTTAGAAATCAGTAACAATCAATGTGATTAAAGCAGTAATAAAGTCTTCCAGCAAAGATAAGCCCAGGACTAGCTGGATTCACTGCTGAATGTTAACATCAAATGCTCCTCAAATTATTCTGTGAAATAGAAAGGGAAGAAATGCTTCCAAATATATTCTACAAAGTTAGGTTCACCATAATAACAAAAGTGTACAAGAACACAATTAAAAAACCATATACAAATATCTTTGATGAATACACACACAAAAATACACAATGCAATACTTGCAAACTAAATTAAACAGCACATTGAAAAGATTGTACACCATGATCGAGTTGATTTTATCCCAGGGATGCAAGGATGGTTTCAGATATGCAAATCAAAAAGTTAATGCACCATATAAATGTAATCAAGCATAAAAAAATCACAATTATAAAAATAAATTCAGAATAGGCCTCAATGAAATCCAATTCCCTTCATAATAAAAGCCCTGAAGAAACTAGGGATAGAAGGATCTTACTTTAATATAATAAAGGCTATATATGAAAACTCCATGGCATACATAAATGAGAAAAATATTTGTTTAACATCATAACAAGATAAGGATGTTCAGATTTAACTTCTATTCATTATAGTACTTGAAATTTTAGGCAGAGCAATTAGGCAAGAGAACAAAACAAAGGGATACAAATTGGCAGATGATATGATCCTATACTTAGAAGACCCTAAAACCTCCACCAGAAGACTTCTAGACCTGATACACAAATTTTGCAAAGTAATAGAATGCAAAATCAAGATAAAAATGGATAGTTTTCCTGTACATCAGTAGAAAACCCACTGAGAAAAAAAATCAAGAAAATAATTCCATTTATACTAGCTTAAAAAAATCAAATACCTACTAATAAGCTTAACTATGGTAATGAAAGACCTGTATGATGAAAATTATAAAACACTCAAGAAACAAATTGAAGAAGACACTAGAATATGGAAAGACCTCCCATGTTCACAAAAGGGCAGAATTAATATTGTTAAAGTGGCCATATTACCAAAATCAGTCTACAGATTCAATGTAATCCCCATCAAAATACCAATGCCATTCCTCACAGAAGTAGAAAAAACAATCCAAAAATTCATATGGAAGCAAAAAAAGACATCAAGTAGCCAAAACAATACAGAGCAAAAAGAATAATGCTGGAGGCATCACAATATCCAATTTCAAAATAAATCACAGTGTCATAGTAACAAGAATAACATTGTACTGGTATAAAAACACACAAGTGGATGAGTGGTATAGAATAGAGGACACAGAAAAATGTGCACATCTACAGCCATCTGAATCCTGATAATGTTGCCAAAAAGAAAAAAGGTTGTAGAAAAGACAGCCTATTTAACAAATTGTCCTGGAAAAACTGGATATCCACAGGTGGAAGACTGAAACTAGATTTCTGTTTCACCTTGTACAAAAATCATGTCAAAATGAATCCAAGACGTATGTGTAAAACACAAAACTTTGCCTGTTAGAAGAAAACACAAGGTAAATATTTCAAGACATGGACATAGGCAAAGACTTCCTGAATAGGACTCCAGTTGCTCAGGAAATAAGAACAAGAATCAACAAATGGGACTGCATCAAATTCAATAGCTTTTGTATAGCAAAGGAAACAAGAGTGAAGAGAGAGCCCGCAGAATGGGATAAAAATCTTTACCAGCTACCCTTCCAACAGAAGATTAATATCTAGCATATATAAAGAACTCAAAAAACTTAACATCAATAAAACAAATAACCCATTCAATAATTGGGCAAATTAACTAAACAGATATTTTTCAAAAGAAGTATGAATGGCCAATAGATATATGAAAAAAATGTTCATCAGGGCAATACCAATTAAAACTACATTGTGATTCCATCTCACCCTAGTAAGAATGGTTATCATAAAAATAAATAGATAAGCCAGGCACGGTTGTGCACACCTGTAATCCCAGTGCTTTGGGAGGCTGAGACAGGAGAATTGCGAGTTCAAAGCCAGCCTCAGCAATGGCGAGGCGCTAAGCAACTCAGTGAGACCTGGTCTCTAAATAGAACACAAAATAGGGCTGGGGATGTAGCTCAGTGGTTGAGTACCCCTGAGTTCAATCCCTGGAACCAAAAAATAAAAATTAAAAAAAGATAAATAAATAAATAAACAAACAAATAAAAGCTGCAAGGACTAAGGGAAGAAGGAGCTTAAATACACCATTGGTAGAAACGTATTACTACAGCCACTTTGGAAATTAGTATGGATTTTCCTTGAAAACTTAAAAGTAGAACTACCATATGATCCCCTATACTACTCCTGGGTATGTAACCAAAGAAATTAAAGTCAGCATACTATAGAGAATACTACATACCCTGTTTATTGTAGCACAGTTCATAGTAGCAAAGTTATGGAATCAGTCTCTGTTCCCATCAATGGATGAATGGAAAAAGAAATTTGGTATATGTACACAATGGAATATTATTCAGCTATAAAGAAAACTAAATTCACATCATTTGTAGGAAAGTGGTTGGAACTGGAGATCATAACGTTAAGTGAAATAAGACAGAAACAGAAAGCTAAGTTTTCCCTCGTATATGGAATCTGGTGGTAGGGGTACGGGGAGATGACATGAGAGTAGCAGAGAATCTATTAGAGAAGAGGAAAGTGATTGAGAGAAGAGGGGAGAGAGGAGAACAAGAGACAGTCATGAGGTGGATATGATCAAAGCATTTTATTTGCATGAGTGAATATGCTATAATGAAACCCATTATTCCATGTAATTAACTAATAAAAATTTTTAAAAATATGGCAGTGCCCACTGAGATTTTGTTTCTATATCTACTGAAAATCCTGATACTAATAAGTATTCCTATTAAGTCTATATTTTTACATAGGTTACTTATACGTTTTAATTAATTTGATCCTCATGACAACCCTATACATTTTTATTATCTAATAATATTATCCACCATTATCCTTTAGAAATCAAGGTTTAGAGTATTTTAGTCAGTTTTCCATGGTCACACTTACAAGTTTGACTTGCTGCAGGGCCAGGGTTTCAAACAACTTTCAAAACTTCTTTCATATGACTTCAGAAATGCTGTATCAGATATTCACAACAAGGTACTGATAGAGAGCATGAAAATGGTAAAGTAAAACAATGGTTATTGAGGTTCCCAGAAATTTGTATTTCTTAAAAATAGAATTAGATATTGTTTTGTCTTTGGTAGTTTGTTAGTGTAGTTTAGTTTGGGGGGAAAAGTGATAACATTATGCATATATAATTTTTTTTAACATTTTAAAACTTGTTTTTTGTTACCTTGACCACATTGTGAGAGAAAAACCAACCAATCATGCTAAAAACTATGGGAAGAAAGAATGATACTCTCCCCTCCAAAAAGATATGATCAAAATTTTACAGCAGGATAAACTTATTTTGGCATTAGTCCTCAACATCAAAGTATTCTGCTGTATTATTTCATTTTTTCTCTCCCCTATTCAAGTTTGCATTTCCTCTTTCATAGATCTTGATTTTATATAGGTAAATTCCCACATCGTTCCCCTAAGGTTCAAAAAACTTGGTAGC
The DNA here is from genome assembly GCA_004024805.1 of Geosciurus inauris. Lineage (NCBI taxonomy): Eukaryota > Metazoa > Chordata > Mammalia > Rodentia > Sciuridae > Geosciurus > Geosciurus inauris. Next base: position 4,363 of record PVHX01000968.1, read on the forward strand.
ACTCTCCCTGTAAGATTCAACCACAAGGCTGAGGGTGATGTCAACTCCCAATTAACAAGACAGGAGTAGTGTTTACTGTTATGAAAGTAACAGTAGTAAAAGTAGACAGAGTAGTATTTACTGTTATGTGTTCAGATCATATCCTGTCCTTTAAATGATACACTCTGGTAGTTAATTTATGCTGATTTGTTAAAGGACATAAGAAAATACTGAGTTTGCTCCCTTTTGCATGTGGGCATAAACTATAAATCCATGTGGGACCTGTCTTGGTTTCTTTGTCACACGATTCTACTTAACACATTAGATTTCAGTCTTTAGTTCTTAGTCCAAAAACACTGGGATCCAGCTTGACTCCTCTCATTATTTCCCATCCTATAGCCTATCCATAAGCACTGGTTGTCAGCTTCAGCTGCAAAATATATTTGGAATCTGACCATGTCTCACTACTTCCCCTGCTCCTCCCCTGGCCCAAGCCCCCATTCCTTCTCATTTGGATTATTGCAATGACCTCATGATGGATTCTTAGTGATAAAAAGAATCACTAATGTGCTCAAATTCTCCAGTAGCTTTCTATCACTATGGAGAGTAAAAGAGAAAGCCCTCATAATGCCCCTGCTTTTCCAACTTGAGTTCATCTCTGCTCTTGCTGTACTGGCTGTCCCGATCTCCGTGCAACTCTTCTTTTCTTTTTTCTTTTTAAGTTTTTTAAAAATTTATTTATTCTAATCAGGTATATATGACAGCAGAATGCATTTTGATTCATTGTACACAAATGAAACACAGCTTTTCATTTCTCTGGTGGTACACGATGTAGAGTCACACCATATGTGCAGTCATACATGTACCTAGGGCAATGATGTCCGCCTCATTCCACCATATTTCCTGTCCCCATGTCCCCTCCCTCCTCCGCTTCCCCTTTGACCAAAGTTTCTCCATTATTCCCATGCTCCCCCCCCTCATTATGGATCAACATCCACTTAACAGAGAGAACATTTGGCCTTTGATTTTTTGGGATTGGCTTACTTTGCTTATCATGATATTCTCCAACTCCATTCATTTACCTGCAAATGCCATAATTTTATTCTCTTTTAATGCTAAGTAATATTCTGTTGTATATAAATACCATAGTTTCTTTATCCATGCATTTATTGAAGGGCATCTAGGTTGGTTCCACAGTTTAGCTATTATGAATCAATTTAACAAAAGAGGTGAAAGACCTCTATAATGAAAACTACAGAACATTAAAGAAAGAAATTGAAGATGATCTTAAAAGATGGAAAGATCTCCCATGTTTTTGGATAGGCAGAATCAATATTGTCAAAATGGCCATATTACCAAAATGCTATACAAATTCAATTCAATTCCAATGAAAGTCTCAACATCATTCTTTATAGAAATAGAAAAAGCAATCATGAAATTCATTTAGAAAAATAAGAGACCCAGAATAGCGAAGTAATTCTTAGCAAGAAGAGTGAAGTGGAGGCATCACAGTACCAGACTTTAAACTATACTACAAAGCTATAGTAACAAAAATGGCATGGCATTGGCACCAAAATAGACATGTAGACAATGGTACAAAATAGAAGACACATAGACAAACCTACATAAATACAATTATCTCATACTAGACAGAGGCATGATAAACATACATTGGAGAAAAAATAGCCTCTTAAACAAACAGTGTGGGGAAAACTGGAAATCCATATGCACCAAAATGAAGCTAAATCCCTATCTCTCACCATGCACAAAACTCAACTCAAAGTGGATCAAGGACCTAGGAATTAGACCAGAGACCCTGCACCTAATAGAGGAAAAAGTAGGCTCAATCCTTCATCATGTCAGATTAGACCCTGACTTCCTTAACAAGACTCCTAAAGCTCAAGAAATAAAATAAAAAATCAATAAATAGGATGGATTCAAACTAAAAAGCTTCTCAGCAAAGAAACAATCAATGAGGTGAAGAGAGAGCCTACATTTGGGGAGCAAATTTTTGCCACATGCACATCAGATAGAGCACTAATCTCCAGGATATATAAAGAACTCAAAAAACTTAACACCAAGAAAACAAACAACTCAGTCAATAAATGGGCTAAGGAGCTGAACAGACACTTCTCAGAAGAAGAAATACAATCAATCAACAAATATATGAAGACATGTTCAACATCTCTAGCAATTAGAGAAATGCAAATCAAAACTACTCGAAGATTTCATCTCATATCAGTCAGAATGGCAGTTATAAAGAATACAAACAATAAGTGATGGTGAGGATGTGGGGGGAAAGGCATGCTTGTGCATTGCTAGGAGGACTGCAAATTGGTCCATACTGCAACCAATCTGGAAAGCAGTATGGAGATTCCTTAGAAAACTTGGAATGGAACCACCATTTGACCCAGCTATCCCACTCCTCAGTCTATACCCAAAGAACTTAAAAACAGCATACTCAATACTAGTGACACAGCCTCTTCAATGTTTATAGCAGCTTCATGAAACTCTTAACTCTCTCCTTCTTCGGGTTATTGCTCTAATGTTGACTTTTTTTTCTGGAAAGTCTTCCCTCACTGCTCTTTTAAAACTAACCCTGGCTGTCTCTCTGCCTGGCACTCTTCTTCTTCACTTTTCTCTATTATTCTCACCTTTATTTAAAAACTTTATGTATTTTAGTATTTTTCTAATATCTGTCTCGTTCCTCTGGAATGTAGGCTCCCTAAGAATAGAGGGTTTTTTTTATTGGTTTATGCTGTTACATCTATAGTGCCTAGAATCCTGCTGACATACAGTATCTCTCAACAAATGCTTGTGAAATTAAATGACTTCAGACAAGATCTTCTGACTGCAATTAAAATGCCCGAAGTTAACACAGTATTTACTTTGGAGTAAAGCCAGAAGTGAAAACTACCTTCCTTCTTTCCTTCCTTGACTAGCCAGGGAATTGACCAAATATGATAAGGTGTGGGTAAGGTCCAGTGTGGTATTCTAGAGCAGGAGGACAATACTCAGAGATGTACATTTTGGAGGACTTGTATTAGTCCATCTGCACCCTATTGCCCCATCTCTACAATTCACTTCTGCATGGGATGGTTGAAGTTAAGGCTTTAATCAAGATGTGAAAGATTGCAAGTATAAAATTTAAAGGGACCAAGCCATATCCCTGTCTTTGGACAGGGAAAATTTTTTTTCACCAAGCATATCAAATGGTACCACTTATTTAAAAGTGGTATTAGACACTAAGTGTCCAATTCAGATCTAGAGAAGCCAAGACACAACCATCTTGACAAGGTAACAGCATGTGAATAAAGTAGGACTAAGGTTTCCCTAAGCAGAAGTCTGTATGTTAGTTTCATGGGAACACCTGGGCTATGAAATCCCTTTCCTACTCCATCCCTCTCCTGGAAGCTGCCAGTTGTGGCTGATGACTACTAAGTGCCAGCCTTCATGATCCTATTGTCACATGGTCACAATAACCAAATGGGATCTTTTATCTTTTAAAAGGGACATGAGCTTTTGTGTCTTATAACCCCCTCAAACATGCCAAACAGCTTAAGAAATTATGCTGAATCAGAAGCAACACAGACTGCCAATTTTCACATGTCAAAATTTCTTAGCACCACTCAAAGTTTGCTTTGACTACCAAAGCCTATGATGGTAGGTCTGAGTTTCCAGCAAGTCTGGAATGAGAACTCTGGCAGAAGGTCTCAAGTTTTTTTACCCCCTTGACAAATTTCCCCCTACATTTTCCTGATTCTCCTGACACCTATTATGTCATGCCCCATCATGTTGTGTGAGGCATCATCCCACATAGTGGAAACAATTGTAAGAAAACTAGGGGATTAGGAGTCTGTGTAGAGCTCATCCCAGAAGTTCAAATAAATAGTTGCTGGGTACACAGATTCTATGGTTATGAGTGCTTACACTGGAGACTTCTGCAAGGGGCACTCTATTGAGCTGTTAATCTAGCCAGGCATTGATTCAAGTTAATGAAGCCAGGCATTAATTCAAATTGTCTTCTTATTGATGTAGGGCAAGAGCTAGAAATGACAGAAAAAGAAACAGATTAGAAAGAATCATGAATATATCTCTAAAGAAGAGTGATAGAACCAATGGGAGGTTCTTAATAAATAAATTATATTATATTATATACTATCAATACATTTTGAGTTATTGGCCCTTGATAAGTGTCCTGTTGACTTGCCCTGTCCTCCAGCTCCATTATACACCTTCTCTGCCCTGCTCTGCATATGTGTTTTCTTGTTAGAACCCAGGATGATACAATACCTGGTAGCAAGAATAACTTTAAGAAGCAGACCTTCTGGAGAGGACTCTGAAACAAAGGTTCCTCACATATCTTATGAACACATGAATGACCTCCTTTTGAGGTAGAAATTGCACTTTGGTAATGGGCAACATGTAGTATTGTCATGATTGCTCAGATTACCACTAGTGGTGGTGTGACTTGGAGAGCTGATGGAGAACAAAGTTTCAAGTAATTAAGTAGAAGTTGAATCCAACTGCCATACAAATAATGGTGGTTACTGATACAAAGGATGTGTGAACTACATCTCAATGTGTTAGAGACTTTATAGAAAGAAAAAAAAATAATAAGTGTAGGGCCTTGAGTTCTCAATTCAAACCAGGAATGAAGAACCAGTATAGCTATGTCCCAGCTTGACAACGTGGAATTCACATTACCAAGGCTGATCTGGCTGTGACCATTGCTGTAGCAGAGGCCAACAATGAATCCTTGATATATCATGATTCCTGGGGAAATAGCTAGCCACCTGGAGAGATCTATGTCCTCATGGAATAGAGATATATTTCAGATTCAAATTTTCTTCCAAGCTTACAGTGCTTTTGCCAAGACCATTCTTCCTGAACCATAGGATGCTTTATTCTCTACTGTTCATGTTACAATGGAATGAGTAGCAACATGAGTATATTCATGGAATTCACTGCTCTTAGTACAAACTGCATCAGCCTAAAGCAAACCAAGTGGATGCAGCTATGGGAGTGGAGACAATCCATCTGAGGAGCAAGCAACAAAGAGGTGAATTGCCTGCTAAGACACAGAACCAACTAAAGGTCAGTCTGCTTTTTATAATCAGCATGTACTCAAAAATGTAAACAACATCAGTGAAAACATTCTCTCTACAAAAGTAACTGCTCCCTCTATTCCTCCTTGGTTCTGCATTAAGTGCTAATTTAAATGCCTACATTCTTTACAAAATCATCAATCCACTATTTAGGACAGGTGTTTTTAAACAAGAGGTTTTTTTTTTTTTTTTTTTTGTAGAGTTTTCTTCCTATCGTGACATCCTCTCTTACATTATTTTATATTTTGTAGTAGAAAGATTTACATCCATACCTGAGCATTACAGCTTTAAAGGCATCAATTGGAAGCACAAGCATTTTATAAATAGGATCTCAGCATTCCTAGAATTGGATTCATACCATTAAGTAACAGAAAAAACAAATCAAGGATAAAATGTTAGAAACTATCATTAAGTAAGAACCAATCTGAAAATAAGATGGGCAAATATGAAATTATAGCATTAAAAATAGAGACTCATCTAACAATTGTTTATTTCATTTTACTAGATAGGATGCTGTAACACTTATTTCATTTAGTTTAGAAATCCAGAAATCTGCATCCTCAAGCCTAGAAATGTTGGGGAAGAAGACAGAATGCAAGGCTCTAGGGCTCTTCCTACCCCTCCAGCCCCTGCTTCAGCTCTGTAGAATTCCACTCACTGGCATCTATATGCATCACTGCCAAGGGCAAAGTCCTATCTCACTGGCAGAAGGGAGCAAGGAAGGCACGTGAGGATCTCAACGGTGCCTGTGTGTCCTTTGCAGATGCTGGTGGCAGGTCTACCATAAATACCTGAAGCATGGTATCAAGTGACTCAGTTGGGGAGCTAGGACAAGATATCTGTAGGTGGAGAACATGCTCAAGTCATAGAGGAGTCTGCAGTAGCAGCGTGACCCATGGTGAGGCCAAATCACTCAGAGATGTTCACATATAACTGAGGGTGGCTACAAGCCAGCCTGCCGGCTCAAGGCTGGAAGCAGTCATACCTGGTAGTTCCTGAGACCACCAGAGAGCAGTCCAGAGTAGTGGCTCCTCAGCAGAGAAAGGAGAGAACAATGCAAAGTGTGAATTTAAGGACTGCACTCTCCTACAGCAGCATGAAGTTATATAAGGCCCACTCCTCTCCATATATGCAGAAGCTTTCTTGAAAAGTAGATGGACAGGGGTAGAATCAGAAAGACAGAGCCTTTTACCTAGAACAGACTAAATATTCACCCAAATAGATTATCAGACAAAAATTCACACACATTTTGGTATTAGACAAAAAATTATGAGGTTGAACCAAAGTAGTGCCTCTCTCAGGCAATAAAGAAAATCCAGTGGATTACATTTGGGTCTATAATGTTTAAAACTGTAGCCACAGCTGAGCATGGTCGTGCACGCCTATAATCCCAGCAGGAAGGCTGAGGGAGGAAGACTGCAAGTTTGAGGCCAGCCTCAGCAACTCAGCAAGACCCTGTTTCAAAATAAAAAATAGAAAGGACTGAGGATGTAGCTCATTGGTAGAGCTCTCTTGGGTTCAATATCCAGTAAACTAACCATGCTGTGCCTACCAGCAGTTTTCTTTGGAGAAAGAAGAGACAATACATTACTTTTTTGTGGTTTTTTTTTTTGCATATTTAATACTTTTATTTAGCAAATATTAGAGGATTCAGTTCAGTTTGCCGTGTGGAACCTGAAAATATACAAGAACATGAATATGAAGGTATTCATAAAATTTCAATCTGTCTATGTAGTGCCTTTTAACCCTAAGGCCGAGAACCAAGTTCGAAGACCCAGGACAATTCAGGAGTTACATTAAGGCCTGGGGGTTAGGTGCCATGATGGGCTCTATTATCTTCCCTAGCCTGAAGCCAGGGTTCCAGCCATGTGATTTTACATCTTTTCCCTGGGGCAAGGCCAAAACATTGCCTTCTTTTAAAAAATTATTATCCTAAATCCCATAAAATCTTCCTCATAGGACTTGTCAGGAAGAGTCGAAGGCTGGCATGGTCCTGAGGTTTGCCTGATGTTTCCAATAAATTTGGTGATATATTTCCCTGAGAAATCCCAAGCTTTGCATAGTATTTCCATTTGGAAGACATTTTCAGGTCCTCTTACCATGACAGAGGGGTTCTGACAATCTCCTCTTAGCTTGGCAAGGGGAGGCTTTTGTAATTAAAGTAGGGTCTGCAGAAGATGCCATCAGGAATGTGTAGTCTTACATGACCACTCTGCCTTCAAATCAGGTGTACTTTATATTTCTAAATTTATCTCTTTCTGCCTTTTCCCCAGTTTGTCTCCTAGGCATCCACAGTGATTACTTGGAGACCAACAAAGCGCATAGCTACAGAAAATTCATGCTTTGAGAAAGTCTTCCCACTCACCCCCCATCCTGGCCTCCCACCATCAGAAAACCAATTGTGTATCTGTGACACAATGGACACACATGACCTTAAAGGCCAGTATACCATATGGGGTAATAGGTCCCCCAGACTCTGTCAAATATATGAAAACTTCCCAGACTAATTCTTCAACACAAGAACACTGTAAGTGACTGGAGAAAATATTCTGGGATTCTTCAGTGGAACAAACTCATATATGTCCATGAAATGTCCGCTTTCTACCTTAGAATCCTTGTTGATTCTCTATGTGTCACAACATACAAGCTTCCAGGGGTTTTACTCATTGCATTCAGCTACTGTGGCTTCTTTTTTATTCACTAAAGGAGTTTTACGTTTCAATAATTAAGAAAATTTTTGGTAACTGAAATATTTCTTACCAAAATTTTCTGTGAGATTCTCCCAAATACACAGAACTGCAGGAGTGAATTCATCTGTTGCTCTCAGGATATTTAGCAATAAAACTTCTTTCCCTTAATACATTGTTGGACACTAGTCTGAGAGATAACATACTTTTAAGGAGCATATTTATCATTTAAGATAAGCAAATATTCAGAGGACTTACTTTAGGTCACCACATGGAACCCTAGAATAAAGATCAACTTGTACATGCATATTGTCATAAAACTGTCCTAGTTGGTGTAGAGCCATTTTGTCCTAAGGCCTCAAACAAAGTTTTAGTGTCCAAGACAATTCAGAACTTTCTTTTGGTCATGGCATGAGGTATTTTGTATGTGTCCCTTAGTCTGAGGGCATGTTTTGAACATGCATGATTTACTTTCATAACTTTTTGTGAGTGTATACCTTTCTGCTCCAAAATGGAGTTCTATCTAGTCATATAAACTCTTCTTCACAAGGTTTGCCAGTAATGCCCTCATGCTGTTTTTCAAATAGGTTTGCATAAAGTTGGTGATATATTATTCTCAGTGTTGTCAAGCTTTGCACATAAGTTCTCTAAAAACAAGGGACCAAGATTTCCCTTGCCTACTTAGTGGTTCCAATCAATGTACATATATTCTGGCCGAGGAAATTTACTCCATTTCACTTTGGTCAGTTCAGAAAGGGCCCTCATGGAGGAATCTTTCTAGCTTTCTGCTTCTCTGCCTGAAACTCAGGTGGCTTTTTTAGTTCCAAATATATCTTTTCTGTGACCTGGTAATACCTTCTTTCCCATGCATTCACAGAGATCCACTGGAGACCCACAAACACCCAGCTACAGGAAATTCATGCCCTGGGAGAGTCTGACCAATAACTGCCTCAAGGGCTCTCAACTACTGCAAAATCATTATGACATCATTGTAACACACTGGATGTATTTGTCTTGCAAAACCAGAAATACATATTTGGTCAGGGCTACCATACATTCAAGTAAATGGAAACTGCCCAGATTTGCTACCTCAGTGAAATGATTGTGCAATGGACTGGCAGAAATTATTCACATTTTTTCCTAGGAACATAATTATGGCTCTACATCAAGCTCCTCTTTTTTTTTTTTTTTGGTACTGGGGATTGAACTCAGGGGTACTCAACCACTGAGCCACATCCCCAGCCCTATTTTGTGTTTTATTTAGAGACAGGGTCTTACTGAGTTGCTTAGTGCCTTGAACTTGTGATTCTCCTGTCTCAGCATCCCAAAGTGCTGGAATTACAGGCATGCACCACCACACTCAGCTTCAAGCTCCTCTTTCTGTCTCAGAATCCTTGGTGGTCTTGTGTGTGTCAACAACATATAAGCTCCTAGGAGTTGTATTTATTGAATTCAGCTACTCTGTCTTTTTAATCTATTAAAAAGATATGCATTCAATAACTAACAAGGTTCTTGGCATGTACAATATTCTTATTCAGAATTTCCGTGAGTTTTTTTATATAAATTATTCTATATGAAGAAATTAAAAACAGTCTACAGAAGATGTAGGAATAAGATTAAAAACATGAAATAGAATTAATCACATGAAACAGAATGTATTCAACAAAAGCATTTCCCAAATAAAATGGATGATAAAATGGAAAGAAAATCAGAGAAAGAAAATGTATAGAAATGAAAAAGTATAGAAATGAAAGTATAGAAATGAAAAGAATGAATAAAATTAAACAAATTTTTAAACATTGTTTTAAAATTAAGAAACTGACTTCATGTTTCATCTCTGATATGTTAAGTACACACAATTGTATTGTTTCTAGGATAGGTAAGGTCAGCAGAAAGAGTGCCTATTTCCTAACCTCACTCTAATCCACTTTCTTTAAGAATGTCTGAAAATGACAGCAAACTCAAAGAAAATAGATCCTCTGCCTTCCAGCCAAGTCATCTGCCCTCCCCCCAGGCCATTTATTCACAGCTTCCCTACAAGTGAAAGTACGTTGGCACAGGGAGCACAGTATGTTTTGAATCCCAGGAGCTTTGTAGGTGCTTAAATGACATAGTCAAAACCATTCCCTGAAAGAGAGAACAAAAGAGAGCATATAACATTACGAAAGGGACCAGTTTCTAGATTTGGTAGGTGTGATTCCCATCAAATGGCTCACCTTTCCCAACCTCCAGGAGGAGTGGGAACTCATTTTCTTTCATATATCAGTTTATCTCAGAATTATTTTGTAAACATAATCACTTGATAAAATTGCATGAAAAGTTGTGTGAGAGGCATTCTAAGTAACAATTTGATATCTACAACAGACATTGTAATCCCTGAAAATAAAATTAATGAAAAGCTTTACAAACCAAAGGGAAAAGGAATTTTCTCCTGTTTGTCCTGACTTAAATATAGTTACTCAAACATTAAAACAGACAATACGGTCTTCTGGCATAATATATCTCAGACTTAAGTATGCAAAGGAATCACCTGGTTCTATAGTCTGAGATGGCCCAAGACTTTAGTTAACTGGTCCAGGAATCACTCCATAGCAGGATTGAGAGGAGCCCTGAAGATTTCTATCATGCAGAGCTACTTTTCAAACATTTAGACTTTTCTGAAGTCTACAAGTGCCTATTCTTGACCCAAAAAGTTCTTGAATAGAGTGGGGAAGACACTTCATTTCCTTATCTTTCAATCTTGGCATGTTGCTTGGAGACCTTCCTGAAGGAGGAAGGGCTGGACTTTTATCCTCCTGCTGTTTCCTTGGCCTTTGCATTCTCCATTGGCCTACACTTGATGATACTGATTTTCTCCACTGACATGATTACCTTTCTCTCCATTTCTGATCTAAGTAATTACAGAAAAGCAGTTGATTCTAAGAAGTGTGATTCCAAATTTTAATACCCCTTCAGGCAGGAAGTTGGCTGCCATAGAGGCATATGTCTCACCGACAGAGCTCAGCTAGAATAGTGACAGCTTTTGATATGTCTCAATGTGTACTCTGTGATTCATGATGCTTAGTCATCTATTTTGAATCCAAGTAATATTATCTGATGTAGTGTTTGGTATTGCATTTCTTCCAGACATTTCAAATACAGGTTGCCAGGAAGAGTAGAAAGATTGCTTAGTTTATTGGATTTGCATTCATCGATTCCTTTCTTGAGAAGAGTATATGTTAGGTAGTTTGGGGACAGAGATAGTAAGAAATGATTCATACTCCTGAGGAGTGGTTCACTCTGGGATTAAATTTCAGCCAAATGTAATTGAAATCCTTAAAGTTATTGTTTAGAAAATGTGTGTTTATTTTTATCATGTAATAAATATGTTGGTGTGTAGTTGCTAGAGAGGCCTTTACAAATTCTCTTTTTCATGGTTGCCTCATGGCTATTGAAGCTCCAGCTCTAGTCATTGTGTCCACATTTCAGATAGGAGAAAAGGAAAGAGTAGTGTTAATTCCAGGGGAAATGTGGATTGTCAGAAATCTGTACCTGACTTGCACTTACATTTCTTGGCTAGAGCTGTGTCACGGGACACATCCTTAACCACAAAAAAGACTGAAATTCATGTGTTGTATGTTTTGTTCTTTTAAGCTAAGCACATTGAGATATTTAGCTCAATCATGAATGTGAGGAAGAAGTGGGGTGGGATATTAGGTAGGCATACAGGTGTCTATCCAAGGAACTTAATGGGTTATGGTGTCAGTTCTTCTTCATTTTGGTTCTAAGGGATACAGAAAATTCACTCAATGCCCATATGCAAAAACACAGGCTCTTCCTAAATGCCTTCAATTACAAAATCAAGAATCACTGCTGGCAGGTTCTGCATGCCTAGATCTGAATATTCTGCCCGAATATTTTACAGAAAAATATTGAGAACACTATTGTGTGTTCTCTGAGGTTTGTTTCATTATGTACATGAAAATTTACACATTGTTTCTCTTCTAAATTGCTGGAGCTGGCGGCAGTTTTTACCTGTACATGGCTGAACCTAGATCATTTTCATAAACTTCATTTATTTGCATACAGGCCAAAGCATTCCACAAAGAATAACTCAGTATGTTGTTTTCATTTTACTATTCATAGTAAATAGTAGTATTCATATTGTTTATTTTCCGTGTCCTGATCCAGACCATACATATCACAGAGAAACATTGATTTCAAGGGTATGCACTTGTTGATGTTATACTCTGCAAATTATAAGCCAGTTGAATTTATCAGAAAACACTGTGGTTTATATTTCCCCTCATCAAATCACAATATCAGCAACTTGTCATGCTTTCCTTAATAGAAACTTCTTCACTGACTTCAAAGTCAAAAATCGTTATTGAGAGTTTTTACTAGCTTTGATATCTTCCTGCTCTATCATTTGATGATCCAGAAAATGTCTGATTAAAACCAGATGAAAGTAAAGATGAAGAGAAAATGGCATGATGAGCGTTGACTTAAACAAATGCCAAGTAACAGCAAAATCCATTCTCATCTGAATAATGGTTATAAAAGCTTCCCTGTCCATCTCTCCACCTGTCAATCCATTAATCCATTTATCCATCTATTCAATAAATGTTATCACAGGATGAACAATAATGAATGAAACAATGTTCTTGAAGAACCTCCATCTTCATAGGACTATAACATAAACATACATTCCTTATAAAAGAAGAAAGAGATTGTTACAGTTTAAATTGCCCAGGTTGGCCTTGAATTTGCAATCCTCTGGCCACAGCCTCCTGAGTCACAGGGATTTCAGGTGTGGCTTCCGTGTAATGTCTGACTGGGGCAGTGTTTTCTAATCTGTGAGTTGTCGTTTGACATCATTTTATTTATTTTTTCCTATCTTTACAGTTAAGATTCATTTAGGAACTTACTTATTCCTTTTTCTTCATATCTTCATGATTAATTTTCCATCTGGAATAATTTTCCTTCTTCTTGAAGAACTACACTAAGTATTTAATTAGTGACAACAAAATTCTCTGCTTTTATTTGTCTGAACATTTTAATTTTGTCTTTAGTTTACAAGAATATTTTTTTCTAGATGAAGAATTCTAAGTCAGCAGTTATTTTCTTTCACCACTTTAAAGATGTCATTTCATTTTATTCTGGTTTCCAAAATTTCTCTTAAAAAAAAATGTGAAAAGTCAGTTTGTCTTTTGTTATCCCTTTGGGGATAATGTGCCCTTTTCCCTTTAAGCAGTCTTAAGATTTTCTTTGTTTTTGGCTTTAAGCAGCTGTATTGTAATGTGTATAAGCATGTTTTCTTTGTAGTTACCCTGCTTGAGGTACAAAGAATGCCTTACATTTCTTGTGTCTCTTTTATCGGTTCAGCAAAGTTTCTGGCCAGTGCTCTTTTCTTGTTTTGGTAGCTCAGTTACACATAAGTTAGATTTTTTCTCTGAGTGCCGGATATCTCTTGTGCTCTCTATATTTTTTTCTCCTTTTGTCCTGCTGGCCATGAATTTGGATACTTTCTATTGAACTTTAGTCAAGATAATTGTTCCTATATTCTACTGTCTATGATATGGAATCCACTTCTTAGACTTGCATTTTTAATTTGGTTAAAACCTCTTATTATTATTACAAAACCTCTTATTATTATTATTATTATAAAAACTTCTTCTTGAAAATATTTAATCATAGTTGTTTTAAAGTCTGCATTTGCCAGGCATGATGGTACATATTTGTAACCCCAGTGACTTGGGAGGCTGGGGCAGGAGGCTCACAAATTCAAAGCCAGCCTCGGCAACTTAGCAAGATTCTGAGCAACTTAGCTAGACCCTTTCTCAAAATAAAAAATAAAAAGGGCTGGGGATGTTGCTCAGTGGTAAAGTTCCTTGGGGTTCAATTTCTGATACCAAACCAAACCAAACCAAACAAAAAGCTCTCAAAACAACAACAAAAAAACAATAAAGTCTGCATTTGATAACTTCAGTGTCTGAATCAGACATTGATCTATTTTAATTGTCCATTTTTGCTCTAGGGCTTTAGTTATTTGATTCTTTGTACAGGTTTGCTTATTAATTTTGGATCCAATGTTGTACGTTATGAAAAATTTTTGCAGATTTTAATATCTTTCAAATAGAATTTAATTTTCTTTTGATTGGAATATTCAGTATCAGCAAGATACCTTGATTCAGTTAGGGACTGAATTGATTTGAAACTACTTTTTGGGATTTATGGAGACTGGCATATTTATTATTTGTCCTTTTTCCTAGGGTCTAAGTCTTTAAGACTGTGAAATAAAATCCTAATGTATTTACCATGTTGCATCTCCTTGATACAATATGATCTCCATTCTTCTCTCCACATCACCAATGCAGTTCAGGGATTGACAATGTTTCAGAAGTAAAATGCATGATGAAGGATGGGCTCACTTTTCTTGGCAATTCTAACCTCTTAGGTAATGACTCATTTTTGTAATCCCAAAAACTACTTTTAGATATTTCTACTCAGTGAGACTGCCACAGACTTTAAAACACCACTTTCTCTTGCTTTAGTTACCTGAGCAGTGAATGTCCAAGAGGAATAAAGAGCAAAACTAGGCTCATTGCAACACATTTTCTCTTTTCCACATCTTCTGTTCCTGCCTTGCTTTGGACACTCCTCAAGGTCTTCAACCCCAAGGTTAAGTTTTGATTGCCAACTAAATGTAAATGTGAACTAATGAGCTATCACACTCTACAGGGATGGAGAAGCAGAAACTTTCTTGAGGCTGCTGATGTAGAAACCCATGACATTTGGCATCTTGTGGTTATAGACTTCTCTTCTGAGATGTTCTGATCAGGAAAATATTTTCTTCACCTCTCAGCAACATTCCCAATATATATGGAGGTGGTTTCTCCAAAAACAACAGGAAGGGAATAAAAATTTCTTTAAATTTTTCAACCACTTTCACTTAAAGTAACAAATATTGTGAGATAAAACAAAATGAGGATAAATAAGCAAATTATAGTTATGATAAGTAAAAAGGCAATTCTGTAGTTTGAGAAGAATTTCCTTTTAAAAGATAGATTCTTATTGTTTTTGGCATACTTCCTTGAACTGGGTAAGAATTCATATTGATTTTTCAATGCTGAGAATTTATCAGAGTTCTTACCTGAAAATTTCTAAGACTTTAGACAGCTTAGTCAGCGCATCAAATTTATAATTCATTTTCAGCAATGTCTTGCTATGAGCTGTTAATATTTTCTCACAATTTTAAGTGTCACTCTTCCATGTTGGTAATTTTGATTCCAAGATACCATAGCTTCAAGCAGATAGAATTCAGTTGGTCATCATCTAAACTTCGATACTTGCTTGAATGGATTTTGTTGTTTTTATAAACATTACTGAAGTGGAGATAATAGTTGTTTAATTCAGACATGTCAGTTGCTATAAATGCCAGCTGCTATAATTGTAGGTATTCCCATATGGGGGATTTTTACCAACTGTCAGGAAAAGATTTTAAAAGGAACACAAAGCAATCTCAAAGTATGAAACAAAAACACACAATGCCTTTAAAAAGACAAGCATTTTAGTTTGTCTATAGCTCACCATTTGTATTTGTTTCTGCCTTGTAACTTTTGAGTTTTCATTTTTCTTATAAAGTATAGTTACATCCAGGAAATCCAGGATGATACCCAGTAGTTGAAGATTAGAAGTAGTCTATAAATTTCCAGAAGAGAAGCAAAGATTGTTTCTAAATTTTACTAACAAGTCAAAGGAATTTTCTATTGTATTTCCTATTAATGTGGAACAATAGTATAACTAGATGACATAAGCATAAATACTCTTAAAATATATCTTTTGAATTTTCTGTATATAGAATGCACTTGAGAAATATGATCATAACAGTCATCTCTTAACAGACCTGTTGATGTGCTCCTATTTCCCTCCTGGCCAATATCTATGATGGATCAAACAATTTCTCAGGTCCACTTCAGATTGAATCTTCTTAGTTAGAATGAAAATTTATTTTTAAATCTCTATTCTTCCCTTGTGGGTCCCTGTTATTGAATCTGAAGCATGACTTCTTCATCTAGAAGAAAGTATTAGACAAAAAACTCAGACCTAGCCTCTTATACTCAGGGTATGTGACTTGACCCATAAGGGGGGAACAGAATGTCTTAAGAATTCCTCAAATAGATTTCTTAAGAAGATCTCTAACATTTTACATATTATTGTCCTTGCCTTTTCAAAGAGTGACAAAATACAATTATTGCAAGTTTTCTGGATAAGTAACTTTTTGAGGTGACAATAGCTATTGCTCCATGTAGCTAGTACTGAAGAAGTTCCTGCTTCCTTCAACATTTCTATCCTTCATCTAACTAGTGCTCTCTAAACTGACAGTCCTACGGCTAGTTCTGACATGCATGTTGATTGATATTTTTGTTTAATTAGCAAGATGAAAGTGAAGCAACAAATATGTAAATCAGAGCCTCGCCTCATTGGTCAATAAATTATGTGAGTGATTCTTTGCTGAACCACATAATAGCATTTGGATACTGAAAGAATATTTCTTTAATTTTGGAAGGGGTATTGATAATGTGAATGGTACAGTCATGACACACTTTTAAAAATTGAATTATTAGCATTTCCTTTATCACATTCTCAAGTCTACATGATCTACAAAAGAATAATTCAGCCCTGATCTGTAACATTTGACAACTTCTGTGGTATAAATATTCCCATCAGGGCTGATTTCAAGTTACCAAGGTCTCTAAACACAAGTTGGGAAGAGATGTGCAATACCACATTCTTACACAGTATCTCTCCCATTCAAATACAATAGATACAGCAACCTCAAGAGCATAGATAATATTACAATGCAATGACATAATTATGAAGAGATTACTTTTGAATAATTATGTATTTAATTGCATGTTATATACTCCATTTGAAAATGATGGCTCTGTTTAAAACTTCTTTTCACAAAATTTCTGAACTTTAACCCTTGACTCTCACTGGTCAGTATGAGCTGGCTCCAGGCCACCACTGGGTCCTTCCCATCTGTTTCTACTGATTTTCAAATTGATTTTCCCAAGTCAAGCCTTTTTTTAAAAAACAGGCAAGGAAATTGAAGATGCTACTTCCTGTCCATCAAAAAATCACTGGTTCCCAAATTTTATTTCCATTAACATTAAATCTACAAAATTAGTAAAACAATTTCAGGAAATAACACATTCTTCTATTGGAAACTGATCTGACATGAAGGAATACTTAACAACAAAAAAACTTAAAATAAAAAACTTTAAATAAAAATAAAAAAGCTGCCTAACTTTGAAAGTTGTCTAGCTCTTCTCAAACTTATGGACTATATAACTCTTTTTTTTTGATGCAATATACATTAACATTCTATGGATCATAATTTGAAAACTATAAGAGTAACCAAACATAAAAAAGAATGGATTTTGAATGACTGCTTTTGTATCATCCAGGGGAAGTTCAGTTTAATTATTTTATATCACGTTTTTCTCCACATGCCAATGTCAGGTGCCTTGTAGCATCTTTAATACCACCAACAATAATGACATTATTTAACACTTTTAAATCCTTACCTCATGTCAGACATCGTTTTAAGGGAATTTTATGAATTAATTCACTTACTATTCACAGCAACTCCGAGGAAGGAACTATTATTCCTCTTCTTTTTTCTGTTATTACTCTTATATTTTATATGACAAAATTGTGACAGAGATAGATTAAATAAGTTACCCCATGTCATTAAGTGTCAGAGTTTGGATTCAAATCTGATCAAATGATGATAAAGTCCATGTTCTTCAGCATCACCCTATACTGCTCTTCTGGGCCATTTCAATACAACTTGAATTTTAAAGTGCATTTTACATTTTTACTTTTGTTGGGATAGCAGTTCTGCTTGTCTGCATACCAGGATTTTAGCCCCTTTGCAAAGGAATTGAGTTCAGAAAAACTGCACATGGGAAAAGGCAAATGTCAATGTGGGTGAAGTATGTATTTATTGCTGTGCCTTTAAAATAGTTAGTGGTATTTAGGGTTTAACCATTAATTTTGGATTAAAGTAATATATACAGTTAATAATAAGAACAATAATAGTCACCTGCTGCTAAGTGATTGCTATCAGACATGGGTTGTGAAAAGTCACTAGAATGTCATGTCACCAAAGGTAGGGGCTTATCTGGCTGCTCCCCTGCTACATCATGCCTGGTCTAAGGAAGGCACATGGTAAGCATGTGTTGGCTAAAGGATGTGTTATATGACGTCCATACATCATATCCTTTAATCCTTAGTATTCTCCCAAGGAAGGTATTTTAACATCATTGCAGATAAGAAAACTTTAGGTATTTGCCCAATGCTACACAACTGATAAGTCAGCCAGGATCCATACTCAGGTCTGTCTGATTTTGATGCTTCTTCTCTTAATGGATTTATTATGCAGTTGTACATCCACAGAGCAAGATACAAACATGACAAAAGTGTTTTATAAGCTTGGTACCATGAGAGCTGCTTAAGTGCAGCCTTCAGGGGCTTAACAAGAAGTCTTCAAAGTACAAGTGGTCACTTGGACAAGTCTCACTGTAGTTTAACAAGTACCTTGTTCCATTCAACTTTGGAAAATGTTAGAAGCTATAAAAATAGTACAGTGTTTTTAGTTCTAATCAAATTAATGACTGTAGGTGAAATCAGCTCATTTTTGATATGCAGGGAGTTATAGGCATCATCAGTCCAGTATGAATATTCTAGGAGCTTATTGAATTTTACAGATTTCTAATTCAATAATGATTTTTGCTGAGTTGTTCCCACTTCAGGTGAAACCTGAAGAGGCTCCACTTTACCATTTTGTTCTCATGCATTTCAGATGAGGTCAGCGGGTAGTTAAATTAAGTGGCAATTATTAAATTTCTCAAGTATGGCTCTTTATCCACACCCATTCATTTCACCCCTACCCACTTAACTAGATAATTAATAGACACATGGTGTTTTAACTGTGACAGCTTAATTATTGTAAATACAAGCATATTTTAAATTTATAGTGAAAGTAAATTTCTCTGATAAGAATATTCTAAGTTCATTCTTACCAGAAATAGTTATAATGGAGAAGTGTACTTGTGTGATTGCAAGATGCCAGACTGAAGAGGAAAAGATAGAAACTAGGGTATGTGTAGAACACAGAATAGTGCTTGCTATGATATATGCTAACTTGATGGAATTATGAAATCATGGATCTCAGAGTTGGAAGGGATCTCAAGGGACAATCTGGAGCAGTGCCCAACCTTCAGGCAGGTATCATTATCCTCATTTCACAGATGAGGCAAGGAGGCTCAGAAAGGTTACATAATATGCCTAAGGCCAATAGCTGATAAGTGTAGAGAAGTTACTGGGGGTAGGTATTATAGTTTTTGTTGTGTTGCCCTTTCCTTTAAACTATGCTGAGAGCCTTTATCATTATATTATGAATTCAAAATGTATTTTGAAAGTCTAGAAAACTCAGAAGTACTTCCTGTAAAAGACACCCAAGGAATCAGCTACAGAGAGATTCCTAAGTATCTCTTTTGGAAGGACTTTTATCTTCAAGATATTATAAAAAACCTGTGAGGCTTTTTTTTGTTTTGTTTTGTTTTTTGTTTGTTTGGGTTTTTTTTTGCTTTCAACTTCTTTTCTCCAATAGATAAATAGCAATATGAGAAAACAGGAAAAGCCAATGAGACTAGTTAAGAGAGAGTTTTCCAAGTGCAATGGGCATATTTGTGATTGGGATGACCCAGGGAGGATGGGGTACTAGTATGCACCAAGGAAGTGTAACAAACCCAATTAAGTACAGCAAGTGCAATAGTCATGTGGTTATGGACTTAAAGCCAAATATAAATGGAGCAGCAGATAGGACAAATATTGAGGCACAATAGTGCATAGCATTTTGTTGCTTAAGCTTCAATATGCATCATAATCATATAGATCATGATCAAGAGTTTGAATTCAAAGGCCTGTTTTATCTCAGATGGGATCTAGGAGATTAATATTTAGCAAATATCCTAGATGATTCTAATACAAGTAGGTACTGATTTACTTGAACAAATTCTATGAGTTAGAATAGTGCTTCTTAGCTCCAATGTGTATACAAATCACCTAGAGATCTTGTTAAATGTAGATTGTGATTTAGTATATCTGGGGCAAATCCGAGGTTCTACATTTCTTTTTTAAAATTTTTCTATTAATATGCATTACTTATACATATTAATGGGGGTCAGTGTATGCTAGTTTGGATCTAGAATGTCTCCCAAAGGCCCATGTGTTGAAGGCTTGGTTCCCAGCCTATGGTGCTATTGGTAGAGGTGGAACTTCATTAGGTGGGGCCTGGTTGGAGAAATTTAGGCCACTGGGGGCATTCCCTTGAATGGGAACAGGTCTCCTCCACTATGTACTCCCTCTGTGATGTACAATGCAAGATAGGCCCAATATTACATGGTTTGAAACCATAAGCAAAATAAACCTCTCATCTTTCTAAGCTGATTATCTCAAGTATTTTGTCAGAGTAACATAAAACTGACTAACATAGTATAATATTTCAGTACATGCATACAGTATTGAAATCCAGCCTCCCTTTATCTACCCCTCCCCTTCCAACCTCTAATAATCACTCTTCTCTATTCAGGTCATTATGGGTTATTATTTCAGGCAAGAGAGTGTTAATTTTACCATATTATTTCCACTTAGAAAATTATGTCTGAGTGAACTAAATAAAAGTAATGTTACTTCAATTTATTAAGAATATATAATTTATTATTAATAATGTGACCTAAACAAAGCTGAGCCTCCCTGTGGCTCTTTCTTTGTACGGAATCACATTTAAAGAAACTTTCAAAATAATTGAGAAACAAATTAATTCTTCATTTCTCTTGAAAATACATATGAAATATTCTTAAAATAAATATTTGTTCAACTCTCACTTTTTTACAAAATGCCCCCAGATGCTCCCAACTATCTTTCCTTTCCTATTGTCTTCAACAATGCTCACTGTCTGATTGACTTTTTATTCCTCTCCTCTCTGCTTTCTGGCTCAGCTCTTTATCACATAGACCAACTTTACTTTCTGTTTCTATTAATTTTTAAGTCATCTCTTTTGCCTGCATTCTGTACAGCAAAGGGGCAGAGATTCAAGAAAAAAGAAAAGAAAAAGAAAAAAAATATTTTTGGGCAAGAAGTCTTTCTCTTTAAAAGTGGGGGGGGGGGTAAAGGGAGAAAGAAGGACCATATAATCTTGTCCAACCTGAAGGCAGTATGGGAAACTTGATGTAGGTAGTTTTATATTTCCAACCAGGTAGTTTCTTAGTCTATCAAATTTTCTCCAATCCCCCAATATCTAATAACAACTTTCAAACCATGACTAATTTTAATTCACATTGAGCTTTAAGATATGCCATATAAAATTTTTATTTTGTGAAAAAGAGATGACTCAATTTTTTAAAAAAATATTTTTTAATTAATTTATTTATATGTGGGTGCTAAGAATCAAACCCAGTGCTGCACACATGCTGGGCAAGTGCTCTACCACAGAGCCACAACTCCAGCCCCAGATAACTCAATTTTTAAAGTACATTTTTATTATTAGTCTATCAGCAGAAAGAATGAACCATTACTTTGGAACAGGCATTACATGACACTGTAGCATAGGCAGCAGTTGGAGTCTAAACAGGGATAGTATTAATTTTGAAGTCAGTAATTATCCTTTTAATAAGTGGGATTATTAATATTATTATTGGTAATTTAGCTCAATTATAAAGATGATGCATGATTCAACGTATGAATATATAAACCAGAAGTTATTACACAAAGATTCACTTAAACTTTCACAAGACTAATCAGATCTATATATTATCCAGTTTAATAAGAGGAAGAGACTTTTCTATATATGAAAGACATAAGAATTATTTAATAGACATATAAGGGATTAACCCAAAATTGACATATTAAAGCTCTACTTTACTCTAGAGACTCTATTCCTTCTTGAGTTTTTGGTGTGAAAGTAATGAAGTAATGCTGGCCACAAAACTTGTTTCATTGGATTTTTTTTTTTTTTTTTTTTTTTTTTTGTAGTGCTGGGGATCGAACCCAGGGCCTTGTGTATGCTAGGCAAGCACTCTACCAACTGAGCTATATCCCCAGCCCCCTCATAAGCTTTTTATACAATTTTACAATGCTTTTGGTCAAGTGAATTGAGCACATTTCCAATAATTCTGAGGAGGTGGATTCTCTAACATTCTAACCATTCGGTATAACAGTAATATTTTTGCAAAATAATTTTGACTTTGGAATCATAAGTAAGATTGTACAGGTATTTTAAATCTAAAGTAGATGTTTATTCATCCAAGGAACACACCCTATAAACTTTTCCTTTAGAACTCTGACTAGATTCAAATTATGGAATCACAATTTCTGAAAAGTGCAATTGTGTATTGACATAGTTATTTTGTCTACATTAAGAGTAGAATCTCTTGGTTACAATGGCAGTTTTGATCTTGGATTAATCTAGATTTCCTGAATGTAATTCCCATAAGAATGGATGAATGTGTATATTCATTTGACAGACACAGTAGCTCAGTTTTCTTAGAAACATTCACAGGGAGTTGAATGTCAAACAAGAGAATGCTGGCAGATAAAGGCAGCCATGCAGAATCCTCCCCAGGCTATTGTGAGAGCTCTGCTTTGAGCCAGGCTTTTAACCCTCCCACTTCAGGTTTGCTTCTTTACTGCTGATGGAGAGGAGTCATATCCCACCTCTGGGAAAGGATTATGGTAAAGCAAGTCCCACTGGAGTGTATATGAACCTCCTGGGAAACACTACTAAATAAGCAAAGGAGATGGCAAAAACTGAGATCCTGGGTGCTTGTGACAGTTCAACTGGAATAGGCCACAGTACCCAGATTTTTGGTCAAATGTTATGCTAGATGTTTTTATGTAAACTTTTAAAAACGATGAGATTAAATTTATATCAGTAGATTTTGAATAAAGCAAATTACCCTTCGTAATATAGGTGGATCTCATTTAATCTGTTGAAAGACTTAATAGAAAGATTGGCCTCCCTAGAAGAAGAGGGAATTCTGCCAACAGGCAGCCTTTAGACTTGAACAACTCTTCTCCAGGTCTTCAGTCTGTAGATCCATTTTTTTTTCTGTTAAAAAAAAATTTTTTTTGGTAGTTGTAGATGGACAGCATGCCTTTATTTTATTTGTTTATTTTTATGTGGTGCTAAGGATCCAATCCAGTGCCTCACATGTGCTAAGCAAGTGCTCTATCACCCAGCCCATATGCATCTATTTCTTAAAACAAGTGTCTCTGTCTCTCTCCACATCTTGTTCTGTTTCCCAGGAGAACCCAAACCATGTTGATCAAGTAGAAGTATACAAAATCTAAGTAACAAAAATGAAAGAAACATACTCTCACTATATTACTGCAAAATGAATATAGGCCAGAAAAGAGGTTCTTGGCCCTGGCTGCTGCCCTGAGGAGCATTAAACATATTCTGATACATAGGCCCAAGTTTCTAATGGAACAGATCTGATAGAGACCCAGGCATCAATACAGAGTTTTCAAAGACCTCCCTAGCTCTCCAAGTAATGCTAATCTATAGCCACATGCAAAGAATCCCAAGGTAGAAGAATGTCCATTTATAAAGGAACATTCAACTGATCCAAGAAGAGATATTTTTAAAAAGTAGTAATTTATTGAGGGACTTCCTAACGAGAAAAATAGACTATTTGTATGTTTACAAAGCAAACTAAGTATTTCATGTAGAACTATACATTTGTTCACTTTCTCATTAAAATATTTATTAAGCAGATATTATGTGCAAGACTCTGGGCCAGTGTTTGAAAGACAAATATTTCAATAAAATGGGTGTTTAGCTTTCAAGGGCTAGAAGTCTTGTGGAGTAGATAGATACTTAATCAATTACAATAGAAGCAACTAAGTAAATATTTGTGGAATACTTAGGTGTGAGACACATGTATATATAATTTAAAAAATCATAATGACCCTTTAAATAAATATAATCCCATACTTGTAACTGGCAAATATTCCCCCATAGTTAGGGAATGGTAGAATTGGGATCTGAAGTGAAGCAATCTCACTTTTGACATCTGTGATCTTAATACACAATGCAAGATTATGCATAGTATAATCTGAGATTATAATAATACCAGAGATTATGAAACCTTTGAGAAAGTTCATCAGAGGAAGCCATTAGTGTGCCCCACAAAACACAGGATTAACTTTCAGAATTGGTTTCTATGATGTTAGGACACTGAGAAGGGTGTCTGAGAACCCCAGAATACTCAGTTTGAACATGAGTATGCCAAACTTCCAAAATGATTTGGAGAAACTCATTTCACCATGTAAGGATTGTTTTGTAGGCGTAGTATGAAACCTTATAAAAACCTTGAGGTAAAATTACGATTATGAAAGACCTTAAAGATGACCTAATCTCTCATTTTGAGATGAGGGGACTAATACCAAAGACATTAAGCACATTGATTAGTACTTGTCAACCTGTTAGCAGTAGAGTTGAAACAAAACTCTTGTCTGTCCTAGTTTTGGTCTCTCAACAAGCTCATGTTCATATGGTGATCCCCCTAGTGGCCATTTTGATCATCACACCCCACCTCCGTCACTGGAATTTCTTGTATGAAGGGTAGTTGATCTGGTTCAGTCAGTATGATTACTGTGAATTTCAATTTAAACCAATTGAGAGAGGATTTACCCCTTATTTTGGGGTAATATATTTGTAAATTTTAAGTCCTGAAGCTGCAGATCTGGAGTGTTACACAATAGGAATGGTATAAGCTGCTATAGAAGATAAATCCTCAATCTTAATAGCTTAGCAGAATAGAGTTTAACAGGATAGGATTTCTTTCTCAGTCACATCAAGTTCATGGTGAATCAGAAAGGAAGTTGATAGCAGAGGGGAGGGGTTGCAGTTGTTGAGGAACCCAGTTCCATTTTAGACTGGGTCTCCAACCTTCTTCAAGGTCTCAATCTTCATCATTCTGCCAGCAGATGGGCAGAGGAGACAGAAAGAGAGGGCAGAATAATGAGAAGGAGAAGAAAAAAGAAGAGAATGGAATTTCATAAGGGCTTATGAATCAGATTTTGAAGTAGAGGCTAGGATTGAGCTTTGTAGCTACACCTAATGGGACATGTGGTCTAGATATGACCTCAAATATTAAAGGAAAATGGATTTGCTGAACCAGCCAATTTCTGCAACACAGAAGAAACTAAGAGAGCAAGAAGATTGAATAGTGAGACTGAGATAGAGAGATTAAAATGAAATGGAGATACATTCTGGATGATTTTTTAGGCTCTGGTGTCAGCCTTTCCTGAAGTCCCACTGTACCCTACAAAAGGATTCCATGAGACCTTCTGCATTCTTGTAATTTTTCTATTTTGCTGAAACTTGCTGATGTTGGTTTCTGTAGTTTGTAACCAAAACAGTCCTAACAAATACACTCAGAAAGCTTGTAACCAGTTTGGAGGATACGTATGTTCTCAAAATCCCACCCCATATGCAGGAATGTACGGAGAGTTTCACTTACTTGTATCTCTTTCCATAATGACATTGGCAGCCTGGAGATTAGTGTTTACAATTGTGCTAAACCCCTTCATACAGATGCCTAAGTCAGCATAAAAAAAGAGCAAACCAAGACAGTATGAGCAAGTTGTGCGGGAAAGAGTTGGTTATTATATCACATGCATTGATTTATAGGTTCAGTTTGCCTTTACCTAAATGTCTAGTTATTTAACAGCTGTTATGAATCAGCCGGATAGAGGATTAAGAAGAGGTGGGGGTAGGGGTAAAGTAGGTGAAAAAAAAGTGCTTTAATCTTATGCTACAATAGAGGAACAAGTTGAGTCAGGTCTCATGTTGTAATTTTGGTGCTCTGATGCTTCTTAAAGAGAAGCATTGTTTAGCTGGAAGGTAAAACAGCCTCACATAAACCACTAGTTTGTGTTCATGTTAACCCTGTCAGTAAGTGAGGTGGGTAAGGTTGGGTATAGTTTGGAGAGCAATGCACCAATAAATATTGGAAGTAGCTGGCTCAGTCAAAATACTTCCAATTCATATTGACCTTAAATAGACAACTTACTGTTGAAGTTTAGCAGAGAACATGAAATCTTTACTGGATGTCATATGAACTAACACATAGGTTACCAAACAGAAACCAAGGCAGAATTTGGTCAGACTCGTTCCTTAGATAGTATTCAATATTGACAGTAGTCTTGGACAATAGCCAGGCAAGATTAACAAAGAGGAGGCATCTCTTTAGAATTTATTTTATTGGTGAGTTTATGGAAGAGACAAAGGACCTTCTGAGAATGTCTTACATCCTTTTCTGACATGAAACAGGGATAGAGTTTACTCTTTGTAAGTGTCATACCTGTTCCCTCCTATTTCTTCCCAAACTATGGAACAGATATTTTTATTTCTCTCCATTGCTAAACCTTTGTATACCTTTCTTCCTTCACATGTAAGACAATTTAATCCATCAAAAGTAATAAAAATGACAAAGACTATTATCTATTATTTATTATGTTATTGGCATGAGCTAAGCTCTTCTATATACATGATTTTAAAAAATGCTCATGACCTCTTTCCATGGATGTACTTTGATTTTACAAATGAAGAAACCAATGCAATGAACTTAAGTAACTTTTCCAAAATGACACAGCTCTGCTCAAGAAATTGGCTCTTAAACAGTTTTGACTCCAAGCTCTTTTAACTATTACCTTCTAAACCTATTAATTTTGTATCTTCAATGTCTCATGGGGAACTATTTTATAGAAACCAGTCTGGTTAGTATTTTTACAAAGTATCTTCTCATTAATGACACCTGGCAAGCAAGAAGTGGGAATTCTCCAACATGGCCACAATATTGTACTGTGTCTGGAATGAAGTCAAGCTATAAGGAGGGGTACTAGAGAAGACAGACATCAGATAGTGAGAGGTTGGTGTGCTTAGAGTGGAAGGGGTATGGTACCAAGTGTGGAGACAAGTGTGCTACTGGGAATTTAGAAAGACTCATTCAAAGCAAGTTTTGGTTGCTATATGAAGGTGATATGGTTTTAGGGACAAGAGCGAGCCTTGGAAACCATAGAAGGGAGTGAATCGATCAGATTTTGTTGGAGAAAGATTCTCTTGGCAAAGGTGCAACCTAGTGTGAGGATGATAACTTAGGTGTTTATTGTTTGTATGTTTGTAAGCACCAAGGTGAAGAATGATTGGGAGAAATGGTAGAAACAATGGAACATTGATGACAAAATTTTCTGAAATCCTGAAAGGATTGGCATGGATTGGTGACTAATGGCCTGAAGGGCTTTGAGGAAGAATAATTGAGGGTGTCCTGAATATATCAATGAAAATCACAATGTTTAAGAAATAAACCTTCTTTTTCCTTTTTCTCAAAAGAAAAGAAAAAGAAAAATGTAAAGAAAATTGCAATGTTTCCACAAGCAATTTTTCTATCATGAGTATGAACACACATTAGCTTCCCTTAAATTAAATTTGACACTACTATTTGAAATCAATGACCTCGTGCTATCACACTAACAAGATAAAAACACTAATTAAAATGTCATGTACCCTGGAACTTTCAATTATAAAATCAGGCAAAGATTGTGACATGAAGTATTCATTCACAATATTTTATTCTGTGACTGAAGTGTTTTTGAAGAATTATATGCTCTGCAACAATATACACAGGAGACAATTTATAGTGGAACTCAATTTGTGTGTGTGTGTGTATGTGATCTACTGCATGGTGATTAAATGTTAGATTATATGAGAAAAAAGTTTGGCTCTGAATTTTGGAGAATTTTGTAACAGAAGCAGTTCATTAAAATAGTTATCATATTTGGATTAACTTAAAATTCAACTGGACTACAATTTAGTACACCAGGTAGGATATGCCATACTTTACTAAAATTTAAACTCCAGTTGATACAAAAATTGAGACCAAATAATCAAATAGAAACAATGCTCCAGTATCAACACAATGGTGAACTCATTGCACGAATGAGCAACTATAAAATAAATTTGTCAAAAAAATGGTAACTGTTATCCAGACACATTGGAGAAAGAGAGAAACAAGAGTTTCAAATGTATATCCTGGAGATCAGTACTCTATCTGATGTCTGTGTGGCAAAAATTTGCTCCAGAATGTAGGCTTTCTGTTCACCTCATTAATTTTTTTTCTTTGCTGAGAAAAAGCTTTTTAGTTTGAATCCATCCCATTTATTGATTCTTGCTTTTATTTCTTGCAACCCAATCAATAAATGGGCTAAGGAGCTGAATAAAACCTTCTCAGAAGAAATACAATCAATCAACAAATATATAAAGAAATATTCAACATCTCTAGACATTAGAGAAATGCAAATCAAAACTACTCTAAGATTTCATCTTACTCCAGTCAGAATGGCAGTTATGAAGAATACAAGCAACAGTAAGTGCTGGCAAGGATGTTGGGGGAAAAGGCACACTCAAACAACTGGTGGGACTGCAAATTGGTGCAACCAATCTGGAAAGCAGTATGGAGATTCCTTAGAAAACTTGGAATGAAACCACATTTGACCCAGCTATCCCACTCCTTGGTCTATACCCCAAAGACTTAAAACAACATACTACAATGACACAGCCACTTCAATGTTTATAGCAGCACAATTCACAATTGCTAAACTGTGGAAGTAACTTAGATGCCCTTCAATAGATGAATGGATAAAGAAACTGGGTATATATACACAATGGAATATTACTCAGCAA
Source organism: Geosciurus inauris (assembly GCA_004024805.1). Lineage (NCBI taxonomy): Eukaryota > Metazoa > Chordata > Mammalia > Rodentia > Sciuridae > Geosciurus > Geosciurus inauris. The sequence continues at coordinate 32,937 of PVHX01000968.1, forward strand.
TAAAAGAGAATAAAATTATGGCATTTGCAGGTAAATGGATGGAGTTGGAGAACTTCATGCTAAATGAAGTAAGCCAATCCCCAAAAACCAAAGGCTGAATGTTTTCTCTGATTAATAGATGCTGATATATAATGGGGGTAGGGATGGAGAGCATGGGAGAAATGGAGGAATTTTGGATAGGGTAAAAGGGAGTTAGGGGAAGGGAGGGGGCATAGGAGTAACAAAGATGGTGGAATGAGATGGACATCACTACCCTAGGTACATGCATGAAGACATGAATAGTGTGAATCTATCTGTTTACAACCAGAGAAATGGAAAATTGTGCTCCATATGTGTACTGTGACTTGAAATGCATGCTTTTGTTTTAAAAAATAAAAATAATTAAAAAATAAAAATAAAAGAGTTCCAAATATGCAAGAGATAATAGTTTTCAATACTAGTTGTATCCAGAAAGTTTTGTTTTGTTTTGTTTTGTTTTTTTACAAAAGCAAGTACATTGAGAAAATAAAAAGTGGATCCCAGCCTGGAAGAGAATGTGTGCAGAGCAAGGAACTTTGATCCAAACTATTTAAAAACTGCTACAAATGAATAACAGAAAGATAAACACTCTAATTTTAGAAGAATGAACAAAAGATTTGGATAGTGCATAATGCAGAATGCTTGAATGGCCAAGAAGCATAAGAAAAGATGCACTCAAATCAAAACCTTAACAACATCATTTTATAACAACTGAAATGGTGAAAATTAAAGAGCAACCATACCAGTCAACAACAGAATGTGTAGCAAGTGGATCCCTCATGTATTGCTAGGGAGAAGGTGAAATGCTATAATCATTTAGAAAAGAAGTAGACAATTCCTTCTAAGGTCAATCCTTCCCCTACCCTATGATCTAATGATCCTATTTCTTGGTATATACCTAAGAGAAACAAGTACATTTACCCGAGAAAAGATCTGCACAAGAAAGTTTATAGTAACTTTACAGCTCCAAACTGGAAAGAACCAGGAGAATGGACACATTTATAACAACAGAATGCCAGATAGCACTAAAGAAGAGCAAACAGGAATGCAACAACAAGGATGAATCTAAATGAAGCCAGATACAAATGAGTGCATAGGCATGATGTCATTTATATGAAATTTGATAATAGACAAGACTAATCAATGGGGGGAAATCAGAACTGTGGCTGGAGGGAAGGGTGTTTACTGGAAGGGGTCTCATAGGGCTTCCTATAGTGACAGAAATATTCCATATTTTGTTTGGGTGGAAGCTCTATGGGTATATATATTTATCAAAATTATACAGATCTGTACATTTCATCATGTTTAAATTTTACCCAATTTAAAAGTATATTGATTCTTGATTTTACTTCTTGTGCTATAGGAGTCTTGTTAAGGAAGTAAGGTCCTAATCCAACATGATGAAGATTTGGGCCTATTTTTTCTTCTATTAGGAATCAATAAATGGGATGGAGTCAAACTAAAAAGCTTCTTCTCAGCAAAAGAAACAATCAATGAAGTAAACAGAGAGCCAACATTCTGGGAACAAATCTTTGCCACACGCACATTTGATACAGCACTAATCTCCAGGATATATAAAAAACTCAAAAAAATTAACACCAAATAAACAAACAACCCAATCAATAAATGGACCAAGGAACAGAAACTTCACAGTAGAAGAATCAATCAATACACATATGAAAAAATGTTCAACATCTCTAGCAATTAGAGAAATGCAAATCAAAACTACCCTAAGATTTCATCTTACGCCAGTCAGAATGGCAATTATCAAGAATACAAACAACAATAAGTGTTGGCGTGGTTGTGGGGGAAAAGGCACACTCATACATTGCTGGTGGGACTGCAAATTGGTACAACCAATCTGGAAAGCAGTATGGAGATTCCTTAGAAAACTTGGAATGGAACCACCATTTGACCCAGCTATTTCACTCCTGGGTCTATACCCAGAAGACTTAAAAACAGCATACGACAGTGACACAGCCACTTCAATGTTTATAGCAGCTCAATTCACAATAGCTAAACTGTGGAACCAACCTAGATGCCCTCTGATAGATGAATGGATAAAGAAACTGTGGTATATATACACAATGGACTATTAGCAATAAAAGAGAATAAAATTATGACATTTGCCGGTAAATGGATGGAGTTGGAGAACATCATGCTAAGTGAAGTAAGCCAATCTCAAAAAACCAAATGCTGAATGTTCTCTCTGACAAGTGAATGCTGATCCATAATGTGGGGGAAGACATGGGAAGAATGGAGGAAATTTGGTCACAGGGGTGGGAGGAGGGAGGGGGCAGGGGGACAGTAAATATGGTGGAATATGATTCACATCATAGCCCTAGCTTTATGTATGACTGTATGTATATTGTGATTCTATGTCACATACAACCAGAGAAATGAAACGTTGTGCTCCATCTGTGTACAATGAATCAAAATGCATGCTGCTATCATGTATACCTAAGTAGAATAAATAAATAAAATGAAGGAAAAAAAACAATAAAATTATATTGTATAGCTTAGAAATGTTTTGGATATAGATGATTGAATACAGTACATAAAATCACCTTTTTTTCCCACGTAAGAGTCTCACGGTCAACATCAATAACAACAAATGATGATGCCCAGGATTTACCTCAAATCAACTAAACCAAAATCTTGGAAGTGGATCCCAGGTACTGGTATTTGCTTAAAAGTTCTCCTGATGATTTGAACATGCAGTCAAGATTTAGACCCACTAATATAATGTAATGTGTTTGGAAACAACTTAAATGTACCAATAGCTAGGCAAATTAGGAGAAAAGATATATAATTTGATAAATTAATATAATTGGTGTTATAGACTGAATGTTTGCATTGTCCCCAAATATGTATTTTGAAACCCTAACTCCCAATGTGACTTTATCTGGAGATGAGACCTGTCAGGTAGTGATAAAGACCCATAAGGGTGGGCCATAATCTGATAAGGATAGTGCTCTTATAGAAAGAGGAAGGGATACCAGCTCTCTGTTGCTCCACCACAAAGAAACAGCAGGTGCCTGTCTGCAACCAGGAAAAAGTCCCTTACCAGCAACTGAATCAGCTGATGCCTTGATCTTGACCTCCACAACCATGAGAGGAACAAAAAATCTGTTTGAGTCGCTCAATTGTATTTTGATCAGCTCTGTTGTATTTTGTTATGGCAGCCTGAGAAGACTAATATAACTATCATTCTTGGAAACAAAGATGTAAATTATCAAATTAGAAAATCAAATCATTGTTAAACAAGGTTGATTTTATATCTACGTTGGGCAATTCACATTTCTACTCACTAAATAAACAAATTTGATTGTGAATCATAACCTAAGTTCTGATTCAACAACTTGTTCAAATTTATAAGTAGTAAATGATTCAATGGATTTTAACTGAGTAATAAAGCATATTATTTTAAACAATGTTTAGATGCAGCCAGCATTTAACATCCAACTACATTTCCAAGTGTTTTACTAAACTCAATGGTCTTCACTAAATTCAATAGAAACATGTTCAGAATTCTAAGTAATGATTCAATGTAACTTCATGGGTGACAATACAAGCCAAACAGGTTTTGTCCTGTTAAATTAAAATCTTAATTTAACTTTTCTTTTTAATGTGGGATAAACTGAAATCTATCTAAACCTTTTTCTCAATAAATCAAAAACCAGTTAAAATCGGAGTTTATAGCATATTTGGTTACATTACATTAAAATATTTTCAATATCAGTACAATCTTCCAATTCTTAGGACTGTGAGTCATCATAAATTAATCATATAGTCACAATTACCAGCAAGTACACTCAAATGCAAAAATTGTGTTTTTGTGTTATTGGTTTATATGGAAAATAAAACCTGCAATGACATGACCATAAGAAATCTCTCTAACATGTTTCAAAATTCAGTTGAGAATTGCAATAGTATTATTTTTAAAATCAGGTGATTTTATACAAAGGGACTTAAATTTTCAAGGAACATAGACAACACAAAATATTGCATTTTGGCAGAACAAAAACATTAATATCACTTCCCATCTGAAGTTTAAAGACATTTGGAGTTTTATTTTTACTTTATTCATTTATTGATGTGTTCAACATTTTTGGTGCATGCATGCGTGTGTGTGTGCACGCGCGTGTATGTGTAGTGTTGGGGATTGAACCAAGGGGCTTCACATATGCTAGGCAAGTGCTCTATCACTGAACTATAAATAGCCCTAGTCCTTCCACATTTTAAAAATTCATTTTATATATGCAAGATATTCCTAGAAGTTTTAGAAAATTTCAGTGATGAAGCAGATAGTCTAGTGGGCATGTTTCTAGTATGGGGACAATACACACACACACACACACACACACACACACACACATACACATACACATACACATATACGTATATATTTGCATGATTTAGGCATGGGCAGAATTATGTAAATTCTAAGGAATAAGAAATGTTTTCCAGATGAGAGAATCAGGGAAGAGTTCTTTGTGGAAAAGGGAAATCTGAGTGTAGCATTGTGACTTGCATATAATTTAGATGGGTCATCCTCTGAATGGACTGCCTACCTTTGAATATCTTAAAATATTTGGTTAATACATCACAGCTTCCAATTCATTCAGTGAGCTCTGTCTTCACATTTATTATGCTTTGCTGTCATTAACATCTCTAAATCCTTACTGGAGCAACTTTGGAGCTGAAAGACCTGAAGTCTAACTATTGTTTGAAGTCGTGCCTCATGGGTCTCCTCGATGAGTTGGGGTCCTGAGAGACGAAAAGGGTCTTGGGGAAGACGAAGTGGGGTCTCACAGGACAAGGCTTTGGGGTCCCGGGAGACAAAAAGGGGTCTTCAGGGAAGACGAATTGGGGTCTCACGGGACGAGGTTAGGAGTGACGGTTAGGAGTGACGGTCCGCGGAGTCACTCTACCCAGACTCTGGGGGTAGGTAAGATTGCTCTGCCAGAGCGAGACACAGAACCCATTTAATCCAGGAAGTACAGAGGCTTATATAGGGTCCTCCGACCAATCACGGCCTGAGGTTACAACCAATGAGGCATGCTCTGCTGGGCATGCGTTTTATCACCATAGAATGAGAAAAGAGGGAAGGGAGGGGTTGAAGGTATGAGGAGTGTTCCTACACTTACTATTTAACAGCCCCCAAACTGTCAAGTAACTTACTCATTCTAACCTCTGTATCCACATTTTTAAAGTTGATATTACCAATAGTTTCATTTCACAGTATAGTTGAGAGTATTCATTTAGGCAGCATATAAAAATATAATATTTTGCCTGGCTTAATAAAAATGCTATGAATGTTAATTCATGTGTATTATAATTTTTATTACTCATATTTACCAAGTACATCCTAGTCTTATTTTTTTCCTTACTCACCATATGATCAATCATTGAAACTTCTTTCACCAGAACCATCAAATCTTGTCTTCTGATCCTTCCGACCTATGTGCCCAACAAACAGCAGTCTTAGATAAATTCATGAGCTTATTCTTTTCTATTCCTACCCATGGTCTGCTGAATACTTTAGGGGAAAGTCATCAGATTGTGGATTTGGTGCCCTAAGTATGTCATAGCTATCCTTTACTGAGGTCGTCGATTCTGTGACTTGTCTCTCATCAATTCTTAACCACTAAAAGCCTTTCCTATTCCTTTCATGCACCATCAAACACCTGTGGCCTACAGTCTTAGCATTGATATGAATTTACAGAAGAGCTCATTGGCAACCTCCTGCCCTTCCTTTTCTAACAAGCTCTCCTGTAACCACTCCATCCTTCTGCCCCTTCCAAAACTGAACATTTACTTTAAAGAAGGCACTCGTGTTAAACCTCACTCCTCTTAGATTTCCATTATCTTTCCTGACTTATACTCTGTTGCTACTTCTAGATCCTTCCTTCTATTAAATTTGGGTATTTATAAGAATCTGTTCTGCTTTCTCTTTACCCTTTGTAAATTTTCCTGCTGAAGCTGTGAGAATGATTAATACTCTAATCAAGTTCACATATCAGGGCCCACAAATCCTTATCTCTTGTCTTCATGTAAATAGAACAACAAACCTAATTGGACCTCCTTAAACCCTATTCCCTATTCAATTAAAGGCATTTCAAAATGAAAATTACTTTTATTATATCTATAATGTCTTTCTCATCATTAGAATTAATTAGTTCATCTAATTTTTCAAAAATCACAATTATGATGCTCTTCCTACCTCACTGCAATTGTTGGTTTAGTCTTCTCTGGTTCCTCCTCCTTTGTCTGCCCTTAAATGTGGGCATTGCTTAGACTCTGTCCTGGTCTCTTCCTCCTTGTCTTATTCTTATCTTCCCTGGAGAGTCCTATCTACTTTCATTTTCTCTTACGCAGCCTGTATGCTAAGATTACCATATTTATTTACTTAGCCCATTCCTTAAGTCTTGTCCAGGCATTCTTTTAAACTGCTGATTTGACTCCTTTGTTTTGTATTCCAATAATGGCTAGTACTCATTTGGTCAGGCAACAAATATTCACTGAATGTCTGCTATGTACCAGGCACGGTGGTATACATTGGAGCCATGGTGTAAGTCAAGGAGACAGTATAGAGGGGATGCAGACATACAGATAGGCAATATAATACATTGTGATGCATGTTATAATAGAAGTAATTTAACAGAAGAAAGATAATTAACTTGTCTTGGGAGTGGGAATCAGGTTCTCTAAATTCAACCCCATTCTGGCCCTTAGCACAACACCTGGTACAAATAAATACTTGACAAGCATTTACTAAGTAACATCAAAGCTGACATTTAAGGATGAGATAGTACTACTAGGTGAAGGGATTCAGAGATTCAAGCATTATTTCCTAAGACTGAGAAATATACTAAGGTTTCAAGGACTAGACAGGGCCTGAAGTAACCTTCAGGCAGCTATTTTAGAATGGTTTAAGTTGGATTCATACTAGAAGCTTGTAAACATTAATTCTCTTCCCTTTTCACAAAGCAGTTTTACAAACATTGACCCTTTAATTCTCAGCCATCTAAATTCACATAATAGGTGCAATTACCCCATTTTTTTTTTTTTTTTTTTGGTTACCAGGGATTGAACTCAGGGGTACTCAACCACTGAATCACATCCCCAGCCTTATTTTGTATTTTATTTAGTGATCTCACTGAGTTGCTCAGTGCCTTGCTTTGTTCAGGCTGGCTTTGAACTTGTGATCCTCCTGCTTCAGCTTCCCAGCTGCTGGGATTACAGGCATGCACCACCACTCCTGGCCTCAATTACTCCAATTTTACAGATTAGGAAACTGAGGCTCAGATTGAATGATTTGCAGAGACCCACAGCCAAGGTCAGCTTCATAGTCAGGACCCATCATAGACTTGGTTAAATACTCTGCTGTCACTTTCTTGAAACTCCAAAATATTTTATCTCTGAACTTGTGTTCCATAAGTGAAGCCCGAAGGGACAATGGAGTGGACGTGTATACAGACAGGATACACACAATATGCGTTTCTGCAGTTCCTTCCTCCCCTATGAGCTCAGATCTCTGATGTGGGGTGTGTGGGGATTGAGTAAGACTTTGAGTATAGGGAAAGTACATCGTATCTACAACTGAGTAGCTTTCTGCTCAAACAAATATTTGCTTTGAGTGCAAAAATTAGGCAGAAACACAACCAAGGAATGCTATAGCATCCAATCTTATTTCCCTGCATATTTGTTAGCCATTTATACTTAAAATTATGGCAAAGAAGGAAAGGAAGAGGGCAACCTGCAGTTGCTTTTCTTTTAAGTATGTGCTTGTCAGTGAGTTGAAAGAGAGTGTCAGTAGAATGTGAATTTATCAAGAAATGAAATAGAATGGTTGAGTTAGCGTAGTGTTCTCACTGTTCCAGTGGGAATGAAATATAGGGGCAGGTAGAAGCTAAATGCTCTCATATTTGCATTTAAAGTATAAAATTTAAATTTAACTTTATTTTTTCTCTATTTAGAATGATATTAAGTAGCAAATAAAAACACTTAACAAACTGAGAGACGGAAAATGCCAAAGGGGAAAAGTACTTTATATTTTAGTGCCTTTCATGGCATCTCCTTCCTTCCTTTTTCACAGAGACTCTACATTTCTTTTCACACTGGACCTTGGAAATTATATAGCTGGTCTTGCCTGCTCCCAATAAATGGTTAAGCCCCCATCTGACCCCAGGTTTTCAAAGTGACATACCACACCACACTTCATCCTGTGATACTGTGCAGTGTTAATTTAGTGGGTCCACTCCTCGCCCACTGTTTTCAGTACTACAGCCTTTTCCTGTCTTTGGAGATGAAATCACTTTAACTCTAATAGATATTCAATTAAATCACATTCCCTTTTCACAACCAAGGCATTCATTGCCCCGGCTGCCACATTCACTGATAAAGACTCAGATGAATTTTGGACCCAGAAATGCTGTGGGTCAAAGGGAACAGCTTGCCTCAAGTTGGGGCAACTCTGAAGGGCCCTCTCACCTCCTGAGCCCCTCACAGGACCACCTGTAGGCTTTGTTACTATTGAATAGCAGAATCAACTTCTTTCTTGGCCCAAGTCTGCTTCCTTCATTCTCAGTACCACCAAGAAACTTCTAGGACATAAATCTGTCTGAGTCTTTTCTGTGAATTCAGACCTAGGGCATCAATTCATTGCACTGAAGTTAAACAAATATCTCCCACACTTCCCAATTTACAGTGTCTAGATTGACTAAATGTTCAGTTCTTTGCCACACTTTTACTGTACTTATAGCTGCAATTATCTTTACTTCTATGCATACCCAATGAGATCCTTTTATTTTAGTGTTTTTTACTAAACATGGAGGCTATTTCTGTATGTCTGTGGGCCAAGCAACCTAGAGAAACCACAATTCCTAAGCAAACCAAGAACTCCTTTTGACCCACTTTAAAATGCAGTTCTTGCTCTTGTAAGCATTTTCCTTACTCAAGGAAAAAAGCATCAAAGCCAATACTTTAAAGTGGCATTGGCCATCTTCCTGAATCATTTTAAAGAAACATTAAATATTTTTCACCTTAAAATGTTTTTGAGTTAGATTTACTCTGAAGCTTTCAACTTGAATTTTATTAACTATCATTTAAGTAGTATTCTTTGATGCAGACTTATTATGGCTCAGGTTAGGCATAAAAATGATTCTTACTCATGTTTCTTTACAGGGAAAAAAATACCTTTACATATCTAACTGTCCCAGGCACAAGTTGCTACTGCCCAAGAACACGTCTGCTGTATACAATGGCATTTCTCATGAGTAAGTGTACATTCTGTAACTCATTTAGGAAATATTTGGCTGACTCAACCCTAACTTTTGGCTACCAGAATTAAGAAGATAAAAATATAATAGCTTCTGAGTCATAAGGTGTGGATAAGTATATTTTATAGTGAAGAGAATATCATTCATATGGAGGCCATTTGATTATTTTTAAGCCTTGTGGATTTCCCAAAGAGTTCACATCAGTTTCTGGATATTGGTAACTAGCAAAGGTAAAGAATACCACAAATCTGAGTGAGCCCGCATCCCAGATTTTGATTTGCCAATGGGCAATACCATTTCTCTTACCCCTCTCTTCTTACTCACCTCCTCCACACAAATGCATATGGATACCAGCTAAACTCAATTCTTCAGTGGTATCTGTCAAAATAAAGCTGAGTTCTGGATACAAAAACAAACAAGTAAATAACATTTTAAAAAATCCCATCTCATAAAAAGGCAGCTCAGAATGCCCAGGTGAAACCAGAACAACTAAGCTTACAACACACCAATCCACAGTCATGTCTTTCTGCGTGTACAAGTGGCACACATCTGGATGTACAGATGTTGAGTTGAGACAGTCATTTTTGTTACATATTGATACATGTGTCTTACAGCCATTCACAGAACAATATGAACTCTCAGCCAGGACCAGACTCCTGAAGGCCCAGAGTGATCGCTTCAGGACTTTGGCTATGAAGAAACCAATCCCCTCCAAGTGTACTCCAGGTGCTTTAGCCACCAGATAACCCTCCATTTATCATTTTATGTCCTAAAGGAGAAGGTCAAGTGTGAGATAATAGGGAACAGAAGGAAGTAGAATTCCTTGGAACCTACTGGCCAGCTTTGCCATTACAATGTGGTAATGTACAATCTAGCCATTCAGACTGGGCCAATTGGATCCTTCCAAATCTTCCCATTTACCCAGAGAATGTTAGAGATCAAATGTTTATGTAAAATGCACTACTTTTAAAATAATAACTTAATTGATGAGTTAAGAGCACTGTTTGGACTGGCAGAACACACTTCCCAAGTCTTCACAATGGCCGCGATTGGCCCTCCTTGTCTCTCTGACCTTCTTTCTACAGGTCTGGGCCCCTCGCTTACGCTTTCACTGCCAGCTTGGCTGTTCCTCAAATGTGCAATGTACCCACCAGTCCTAAGTCCTTTGCACCAGCACTCTCTTCACCTGGAAGGACCCTTCTCTAAATAGCCACAAAGCTCATCTTTTCACCTCCTTCAAGTCTTTTCTTACATACCTGTTTCTCAGTGGAATCTTCCCTGGTCACTCTGAAATTGAACCTTCTCTTCATATTCCCTATTTTTTCCTGCTTGATTTTGTTCAAAAGCACTTATCACCATCTAACATACATGCATTTTACTTATTTGACTTTTTGGTCTGTCTCTTTCTACATCAGAATGTAAACTTAGCAGACAGACATCTATTTTACTTTGTTCATGGCTATATCCCCAGTGACTAGAACAGAATTTGGCACTCGGTAGAAACTCGATCATTTCTTTGTTACTAATTAATATACAAATGGATAAATCTGCAAGCCATCTTTGTTCTGCTGTCTGGACTTCTAGTTTATGCCTTGTGATTTACATGGAAAATCTCATGACACACCCAAAGGAAGGAGAGATGATGTAGTTTGGGCAGTGAATGTTTAAACTCTTACTTTCCAGAAAAATCAAATAATCAAATGGTATCACCCACAAAATCACAGAGCACTTTTGTTGGTATGGTATTCTACAGTGGCAAAACTAAAACATATCTAACCATGTCAAACTTATTAAATCCATGATATTTTGATGACTGTAATGACAAGGTCTTGGAGTGTAAGCTACTCAGAACAGATCCCTTAACCACAATGTTGAGCTTCAGGCAAGTGGGGTTGAAAATTAATATATTTTCTTTGCTGGTTGGGAAATGAAAATAAAATATAAAAGAGACAGAAGAGAATAAATATTAAACCTGATCTTTGTGAAGGAAAGAAGTTAATTCACAAAGATGACATTTTCTCTGAAAGTCTTACCTTGCCTCTTTACTCTGGCCTATATGATTCAAAATTTTGGATGCGATTGTTAAGAATTCAGCTCATTTCCATTTCTCCTATTTTTTTTTTTCGTTCAGATAAGGCCAACTAAATTAAAAAATAAAAACTTCAGCTATATGTGTTTAGTTTCTCTGATATAGGAATAGACTTAACAACTATAACACTTCAATCTAAACATAATAAACATCTTTAATAGGATGAAGGGCACAGGGCAGATAAATATCTACTACTATTATCCCAGAGATGCCTTGAAGCTTGAAATGTTTTACTGAGGACAAAGACATCAATTGTACTTCATGACTGACTAGTACATTTTGTAGTTTATTACCATAGGATTAGTATTCAATGAAAATGCTAACAATTTGAAAAAGATGCATTCCTAGATGGAAATAGATTTTTAGAAATTTATGGAAGGTGAATTGTTTGGTTGCACTCTTTGCCCTTTTGATGTATGTGCCAGGCAGGGTTTGGTTAAGAAAATAGAATCCACTTTAGCAATTTTAATCAGAAAGGGTTTTAATTTAGGGAATTCCTGAACATTGAAAGACAAGAAAATTGGAGAAATTACACTAACATTGAGGAAAACAGGGAGTGCATGAGTTGCAGGTAATCTCCACTAGTTATCTCAGCTATCTACAGCACCAAGGTGGATGATTTGCAGGAGAACCTCCAAAAGTCACTGACAAAAACCTCAGCTCGGCAATCTGTGAAAGGTCCTGTGCTTGCCTGTTTCCCCTAGAGCAATAGTAGGGCTTTCCCTTCCACCTTCCAAATCTATAATGTCTCTCACTAGAGGAACCTAAACCAGAGCACTGCTTACCAGTGGTCTAGGAGGTCTGGCACTTATCCTTCTAGTCCCTTGCTTCTGGGGAGACAATAAAAGACAGCATGCTGAAATACCAACAGATAGTCCTACCCAAGGTAGAAACCAATGGGAAGGGAGATGCCTTCTCTCTGTTTTCTATAAACAGATTTGATCCATTGAAGCTGGCCTGAGTGGATCCTGGCATAACCTAGGATTTGAATCTTCTGTTCTTATGAAAGAACCGGATATTACTGGAACCATCAGCAAATTTAACTATCTTTTCTTTATGGTATTTTCATTCTCTGAGTAAGATGATCCCAGCATCCTCTTTTACTAAAACAAATGTATTTCTTTAAATAGTTAATTCTGCTGATGGGTCTTTCTGTACATGCACACATCTCATCTAGCAAACTCTGCTAAGATTGAGGGCAGTGAGGAAAGGTTTTTGAAATAAGGAGAAAACTAGTCAGACCTAACAAGTTAGACCTTGTCTAAAACAAGGTAGGCCAAAATGTTACCAGGATGGAACAAAATTCATCTGAGTAATAATTGATATTATAACATAGACAAGCAGTTTCCTCTCCTGCAACTCTAAAACCTTCCTGGCCTGTGACTCAGTTTCCTACACTAAGAAGCTGTTGCCACAGTAGTCGTGGTAGTCAGGGGAAGGAAATGCTTGCTCACCTTCCCTGGGTTTAGAATAACTACTCCACATCAAAGAGGTGACTCACCCTGCCCACTTGAAGCCGGGAGCTTGCTTCCTACCTCCCACCACCCTCTGTGGGCTGTGCTCCTCTTGGCTGGAGAGACCTTTCACCAGCAAGTCCAGGTTTGTGGTGTTTGGCACGCTTACCTGCCTGAATGACGAGGCTTCCTGAGGTGGGTTGAATTGCAGGTTGGGACCTGAAGGTGACCACCAATTTGCCTGACCTATGGTTCCAACTGTATGATTTAAAGTCAAGAAGCAGGGCTTTCACCTCCACTCCTCATAGAGCACAAAAGGAAATGAAAAATTTTTATTTCCATATTCGTGTTAACAGTAAACATAAACAGGTAATGAGTAAACCTGAAAGGTCATGACTATCTATTTTCATTGTTTTTTGAGAAACATGTTGTTGTTGGAAATTCCAGAAACCATTAGGTTTATTTCAGTGAGTTCAACAGTGTTAACATATGGTGGGGCAGATGGTGGTTACTCAGAAAATATTTATTCCTGAAGGATATGCATCTCTCTACATGGAAAGCATCATAAGATAAATACCTTCACTTTAGAAATTCTTGGAGAAGAATCCATCTTCTTTAATAAAGCCTGCTACCAAATTCAATAATTAGGAGAAAGTGGATGTAGAAAAATAAAGGAATTTGGAATCAGGAGAGATGGTTTGAGATTAAGCAACCAGAGCAACTCCTTTTAACGTTATCAAATCAATGCAATGTGGTATTAAAGGAGTCGGAGTTTGATTGTCCTATTCTAGAATCTCCAAAAACTACTTACCAGCTACATGACTATTGGAGCTTGATTTCTCTAGCCTTCTATTTGCTCATGTAATATACAGAGTAATAAAACTTTCATCTTAAGCTTATTGTAAGAAAAATAAAAATAATGCAAATAATGTTCTAAATTCCGAGCCTCAGACCCAATTGGCATTCAGTAAATTTTGGTGATGCTCTGAAGCTGTTTCCTAGCTTTGGAAGACTAAAACATGATATTCTCAGCTGTAAAGGGGTGTTACAGATCAGATGAAGTAATATCAGCAAGGTGTTTCCCAAGTGTGATATATTAGCATTATCTAACTTCCTCTTGGAGATGAGCCCATTCCTTTTCTCTAGCATTTGAACATGGACTTGCTGCTGCTCTTTTGGCATCGTCCTTGGCAATTTGCACACGTGTCTAACAGAATGCATGTGGAACATGATGAGTTTGACAACCTGCATGTGTTTCAGCAAGAAGGTGCTCAGATATTTTGCCCCTGAATGACAGCTTTCCTGATTGCTTGGATATTTAGAGGAACTGAGGTCTACTACTGGGGATGGTCCCAAGATTGACATCTATTAAAACCAGTTCTTCTGGGACTGTATTGATATTAGAATGACCTGCCCATGTTAGAGCAAAGTACCTCTTGCTCCACCTTTCCTTTTGGGAAGCCAGTTTACTTTTTTGTTTTTTGGCCTGCCCTGATAAATAATAATGCTTCTGGGGAATCTGGAAAAGAATTGGTGTGAATGGGTTTATATATTACTCAGATTGCCTCATGATTACTCAGAGTTACTTGGAAAATCTCCAACCATTTCTTCTTGATCCTACCTACCTAAGGGATTTGAACTGACATCTGCTTCAAAGCCCATTTGGAAAGGGCGTGCCTGAGTATTAGGTTTCATTCAACAAATATCAAGTGGGTTCCATTCGTAAGGGGATGATGTGAAATTAAAGAGAGTCCTTCTGCCTTCAGGAAAAGATCAATTTAGGTTCAAATCTAAATTCTGTCACTGCATGATTTTGAGCCTGTTAACCTCTGAGTATCCCTTACTCATCTATGAAATAAAATAATATCTCTTTACAATGTTGAGAAGAAAGATGTATGTACATATAAACTGAGTAGTAATAACTGGCAGCTGTTCTTAATATTCTGCACTAATATTCTGCACTTTTCTAGTAAAAGCAAATGGTCAGAGAAATTGTCTAGTTCTTCCTTAGGTATCCTTATCCCATATAGTTGTAATAAATAGAGAAAACACGAGGAAATATGTTTTGTAAAACAACAAATTTAGAGTTATTATGGTTATTTAGAGAAAAGACACTTGGAATCCAAGAGACAATGAAATCTATAACATATAAAGTGATTTCTCTTTTTTAGACTATAAGATAAGAAGACCAGATAGAAATTAGCTTAAGGCATAGCTGAGGTTCATTTTTTATATAATTTTTGGATTGATATACATATATGTATATAAATTTTATTCAGTGTCATTTATGTGTACCTGTGTGCAGTTGTGTTCATGTGCTTGTGTGTGTGCATATGTGCAGGTGTACATTAAGTATTTTTATTTGATGGAACAAGTTTTGTTTCATTCATTTTAAAGGAAGGATTAAGAAATAGGAAAGGAGAAGAATGAAAGTTAAATCTTATTCTTGATATCTTCCTAAAATTTTTCAGAAAATTGAATATAAGAAAAGAAAATGTAAAACTAAAATATCTTAATATCACTGACTGGATACATTTACACACAATACCAGAGATGTATAAGGCTTAGAAAACTGCCCACATTAATACTCATTAAGTTAATCTATTCTTTAACTCTGAGTAATGATTAACCTCTTTAAAAGTTGAACTTCTTTACTAATCTGAAAAGCCCCACACTTCAACAAAGAAGTGTTATTCTCAGGAAGTTGTTCTAAGTGTAAGTCCAGCACTTGGATTGGCTCTGTCAACAGAGGCCATGTGAGAAGGAGATCAATAGATTAGTTGGATAATTTGTAAAGATGGCGGATGTAGGCATGTAACTTGGTCCTCCAAGTTTGTGGTAAGTTTTATTTGCCTGCCTTTCCTGAGTAATTACATCAAATTTCCACATCACTTGGCTATGTAGATATGGTGAAGATTTTTAGCTCATGCTGAGAGTGTTAAGAAAGTCTGATTTGCATAATTGGTATTCTGCCTCATATCCATGAGTGCTAAGCTGAATAATTTGCCTGAACTTGCCTTTTGGAGTTTCTTATGGGGTTGATATTTTCTATCTATGACCATGGCATTTTATGAGTCTACACAGAAATACATGTCCTTCCAAATGTCCCTTCCTCCCATCCTCCCTTCTTCCTCCTTTTTTCTTTCTTTCTACTGTTTTTCATAAAATCATATAAAACTGGACCTTGATTAAACAACAGCAGTCATAACTACTTTAGCATTTTGCAAACTTCACATTCATGGACTTTTTTTTTTTTTTTTTTTTGGTTACTGAGGATTGAACCCAGGAGCACTTAACTCCTGAGCCACACCTCCAGTCCCCAGCTTTTGTGTTTTGCCTTGTATTTAGAGATAGGGTCTAACTGAGTTGCTTAGGGCCTCGCTCAGTTGCTGATACTGGCTTTGAACTTGTGATCCTCCTGCTTCTGCCTCCTGGGCTGCTGGGATTACAGACATGTACCACCTTGCTGGGTTATTGATTTTTAATATACAGAATTATTTGATTTTTTTCTTCTAAATTGATTCTCTTTAAAAAATGAAAACTAAAAATCCACTTTAGATATTTTCTAAAAAACTATATTCAAGGATTGTGGATTTAGTTATTTTGACTATATTTCCTGATAAACAATAAAAGAAATAAATAACAAGTTTGTATATGTACCATCTCAAATCATGTCATTTAGCTTTGGGAAATATTGTTCTCATTAAGCTTTCAAATAAGGCATAGAGAAATGTAGTGATGTTTTCCAGAGGTACACAGCCAGATAGGAATAGAGTTAACAGTTGAAACCATGATTTGACTATTAAAATTAGTAGGTTGTCTTACTAACTACACAGATTTATGTTATGTACCTATTTGGTAAGGCTGTAAAAAATAACAACTAAAATATTAAAGTAAAACCATTAGTAGCAAAGCAATGAAAATAGTCCATCTTTCTTTCTATTTGTGTGTCCTTCAACAATTCCTATGCCACAGAGTGGACCACAGATGTTTTATGACAGTAGTCCTCAACTAAAGGATTCCTATGGTGGGTCACAAAGACTTTCCCAAGGCATGGATAGTGTTGAGGATGTTTTTTATAGTCACACATTTCCTATGACTTCTTCCCTAAAAAAAGGATTTGTGGTTCTCAGGAAAGCAGTATGGAGATTCCTCAAAAAACTAGGGATGGAACCATTATATGACCCACTCTTTGGTATTTTCCAAAAAGATCTAAACTTTACATACTATAGTCATACAGCTACCTCAATGTTTATAGTAGCACAATTCATAATAGCTAAATTATGGAATTGACTCAGGTGCCTGTCAATAGATGAACAGATTAAAAAATTGTGATATGTATATACAATGGAGTTCTGCTCAGCCATAAAATAGAATGAAATTATGGCATTTTTCAGTAAATGGATGGAAATGGAGAATATCATATTAAGTGAAATAAGCCGAGCTCAGAAATTCAAGGGCCAAATGTTTTCTTTCATATGTGGAAGCCAGAGTACAATAAAGGAAAGGGGGAGGGAAGGATAGGATAACATAAAGATACAGGGAAGATCAGTAATGTAGAAGATTAAGAGACAGAGTGGAGGGATGGGTAAGCAGAGGCAATGCATAATGAATTCTTAATAAAATCATGTTATGTGCATATACAAATATACCACAGGGAATTTTGCCTTTATGTATAAGTAAAAAAGAATCAGTCAAATATAAATAAATAGATGAGCAAAAGGAAGTCTAGCAGAGTAGAGGAAGGAGAAGGGGAGAGGGGAGGGAAAGAGAGAGGGAAAAGAAGGGGAGAGGGGAGGGAGGAAAGGAGGGAAAAGAGGAGGATCATGAACTGAAATAGAATTCCATGCATATATGAGTTTATCAGGATGAACCCAACTACTATGAATAACTATAAAGCTCTAATAAAGAAAAAGGATTTGGAGTTAAGGCAGCCCTCTGCATAATCATGCTTTTGCTTCCTTATGAAAGAAAGTCATACTTTTCACCCACCTGCAATCTTATTAGGATGCGATGCCCTAAAGTCAGCAATGATACCAAACGCATGGGTAAATGGCGATTCTGTGTAGGTGTGGAAGAGAGAAATAACTTCATATCTGGCAAACAAGTCAAAAGTTTCTCTTTGCTTTCAACAAAAATAAAGGAGTGCTAAACAAATTTCCAGTTGATAGATCTTTAAACATTTTCACAGGATATATTAATATATATTTTTTGACACAACAAACATTTTACAATAAAAATTGCATGAGAGTTATAACTATAATGAAAGACTATTCTCATCTACAAATAAGACTTCTTAACATTTATCTCAATTTTCATTAAATGACAAACTAGAGTTAATACTAAACTTTAACTCATTCTAGCAATAAAACTCATATGAAGACGTATGGGAAAAAACCCAAGCCATATTCATCTCATTGAGATACTTATTATTTTTATTGAATATATGTTTATTGATATTTTAATATCAACATAATTATATTAAACATAACTCAAAATAAAATGCATTTTGATGAGCTGTTTATTACTAATTATTGTTATATTACTTGAGAGAAATATTTTTTAACATTTAGAACTTATTAGAAAATTTAAAAATTTAATTCATATTTTTGTGGCAAAGAAGTATAATAGAGTCATTAATAGAAGACATTCAAGAATAAAGTAAAATAAAATGTTATATGAATAAAAGTATATTCAATTAGTATAAAATCTGGTGAGAAATGGAAATGGAAAAATTAGCTCAATATAGAAAAGGAAGATATAAAAATTCCAATTTTTAAGAGCAATTTACACATTGTTATTTTTCTTTTTCTTTACTTGTCTTTTTTTTTCCTGAAAAAAATTTGTAACTAAAATTTGTAATTATTACATTTTCAAAATAAAAGTTAGATACCACCTTAGACAGGGGTTTACAGGATTTTTCCAGTTTTTTAAGAAGTGCTTGAAGATTACCACAGGCTTTTCCACTGAGCTGCATCACCAGTCCTTTTTATTTTATTTCTTTATTTTGAGATGGTCTCACTAAGCTACCCAGGCTGGCTTCAAACTTGGGGATCCTCCTGCTCTAATCTCCAGAGTTGCTGGGATTACAGCTATGGACCACTGCATCCAGCAGAATTGCTATATTTTTAGATTGCTGATGACAGAGAATCAGACATTTTGATATCTGAATTTCATAGGATGCATTTAAAACTTATAGAACAATTTTGTTTTTAAAAGATTAACACTAAAATAAGTTGGACTCTTACTACAAAAATAATAATCATATGAGGTAATGCATTTGTTGATTAGTTAGAATTAACCATTCCACAATGTATATATACTTCAAAACATCATGTTTTTTACACATACACAAAAAAATGCAGTATTCAGTCAACTTAAAAATTTAAAGATAAATAAAATAAACTGGAAATTATACAATTTGTAATTATTACATTTTCAAAATAAAAGTTAGATGTCACCTTAAACAAGGGTTTACAGGATTTTTCCAGTTTCTTTAGGGAGTGCTTGAAGACCACAGCTCTCAGGGATGAATCAGTTTCACCGCTGCAGAAGGTTTCATGGTGAAAGCTTGACCTGCTTTAGGTTTTCCAGGAATGAGTTCAGTAATTGTCAGAGGAGCACACTCCCATCTGCATGCTGCCAGGACCCTGGAACAGCCTCTTGGATATTCAGGACCCAGATGAGCCTGGATGCTTGGCTGTCTTTCAGCCTACAAATTCTCCACCTTCCCATATCACTACAGAATTTAACTTTTGTATTTACCAGATTAAATGAGTTGGTTCTTCTCCAATTTATTATAAAAGTTAGAAGAATTCAAGGCAAATAACCAGATTAGAAATCATTTGAAGAAGAAAAATAGCAGCATGCATTTAAAAGGTATTTGTATAAGTAAAACAGAGTGCACTTTTTTTTTTTTTGTACCGGGAATTGAACTCAGGGTTACTCTACCACTGAGCCACATCCCCAGCCCTATTTTGTGTTTTATTTAGAGACAGGGTCTCACTGAATTGCTTAGCGCCTTGCCATTGCTGAGGCTGGCTTTGGACTCATGATTCTCCTATCTCACCCTCCCAAAATGCTGGGATTACAGGCGTCCGCCACCACGCCTGGCTAAAATTTTGAAGTTTAATTATTGTTATTAAAAGTATTGAAGTTTATGCTGAAGTTGTCTTTAAAGAGGGGTTAACATCATACTTCATCATATATATACATACATATATATATTATTTTTATGGGAAAGAATTGATATATATGTGTATGTATGTGTGTGTATATGTATATATATATATACATATACACACACACACACACACAATTAACTTATGATGTGTTTCAGCAACATATGTTTTATATCACCAAAAGCTTATAATCAGGGGATATACATGAAGTGTCTTTAAATTTTCTTTTCTAATTTTTGTGCTTTGGGGGCAAGAAATTAAAAAAAGAGAGAGAGAGAGAGAAAGCAAAATTTTCAATGCACTTAAATGATTGGATTAAAAACAGAGTATAAGATCAATAAAAATGACCTTGAGCAAATGAAAAATATCATGATTGAGACAATAAAAATATTCTTAGTAATAGAACAGAGACATATTTTGGTTTCAACCTTAGAGCATTATAAACATAAATTTCATTATTTTTTATTGTCTTGATTATATTCAGAAGTGGCTGGCCTGTTTCCCAACAGCCTTTATTTTCATTCTGGGAAAAATGAAACAAAAATTACTTTAGTTTAATGCTACATGTAGACATTTACACACAGAACTCTTCTATAGAGCCTAGAATCTACAAAGAAATTTAGGATCAATGTTAGTATACTCCTGTGTAACGTCATCTTATCCTTCATTACCACAATTTTGCTTTATGTCACTCATATTTCACTCCTGGAATGTTTAAAAGAAACCATGGAAACCATTATCATCAGAAGGAAAATAATAGAGAAAAATACTTCCATTTAAGAAAATTTGCTTCTGTGCTAGACTTGTAAGGGATTTATTATAAATACCATATTGCTCAGAAAATCAGAAACCTTAGAAATTATTCCAAGCAATCAGGCAAACACATGATTTGCAACTATGAATTGCTTTTGCAAACTGGAACAAGTCTTCAAACACCACCAATAAAAAAAATTGCCTGGCAATCCCATTGTTTGATTTATATTACTTTCCTAGATAATTAAAACAAAACCCTCAAAACTGAATTCAGCATTTTTACTGGTGTCACAAAGAGGGAAACCCTCAAGATTTGTTCTGACCCATTTTGAAAAAAAATCAGAAGGTTCATCCAAATAATATAATTAGGATGACTTGATAGAAAAAGATGGACTAGCAGGATGACGTATTTTGGATTTAATCTTAGGGTGGGTGAAGCATGGTATTCAGGTCATTTATTTAAGAGAAAGGAAGAGATAAGTTATACCTTGCCTTTTTGATAAAAATCATGCAGCAATTCATGCTTCATTCAGTGTTTAATTTAGTACATTTATCTATGGTATTTACAATAACTGTGTTCCAAGTTGATTAAGGTTTAATCACAACTGACTAAGCAAGTAGGAATGGAAAACAGTAAGTCATAATTATTAGTCATTTATACATATTCTTAAGATATTCAGGGATTTAGACTGGTTTGCACCCTTTAACTTACCTTTTCTATGGAAGATAAATTAACTTAAATAAAGTAAAGAAGCAGAAAGTGCAGAAAATATTTACTTAGAAGCCTCTCAGGTGTTACTAAGTTTTCACACAGGTCAAGAAAGCTTATTTCCCAAATATGTCAGAGAATTGACTTCTCTACATACACTTCCCAGGACCCAAGTCAACCCAGAGCTTTGCTCTGAAATTTTGGTGTAAGATAAAATCCCTTATTCCAGGTGAGTATGGAAGGAAGAAAGCTGTTCATGTGTCTGTTCCCCTCCTTCCATATCCAACAGAGCAAAAGCACTCAAGTTCCCCATACAGCCATGTGGAATCTATTCACTTTCTTCCGGTTTTAACAAGTCTGGTCTTCAGCCTAGGGCTTGGCAGGCTGTAGAAGAAGAGAATTTAACAAATTAAGCTCTTGCTTGCAATGGAATACCATCTTTGAATTCGAACAGACCTTAGTTAAATCCTTTGGATATTTTTAAGATGTAAATGATATATTTGCTTAAGTGTTTAAATATTATCAGTGATAACTTAATGATCTCTAATTTAGTTACAGCAAGGAAAGAAGAAAATATTTCCTCTTTTATATTTTGATGGTTCATGTTCAATTTCAATTTTTAATAAAACAGAAGAATGTATGGTAATTCTGTTTTATATTGTTTTAAACATAACAAAATGATGCTCTTTAATGTAATTTATCTCCACGATACAGTAGTAACTAAAGAGTGACCTTGAGTTATATTTTGGGTCACAAGGAGATGTATGAGAATACTTTACAGCTGCCGGCAGAGCACCATGAGAATTTCCTGCTAAATCTGTTGATTGGCTCGAGCTCCTAACAGATATGTACTCATAAACAATGGAAAAAGAAAAATGCCCCCTTTTGTAAAACAACAACAATATCAACAATACCTCATTGTAAGATCTTAATTAGTTTCAGCACAAGTAATTTCACTTACAAAGACAAGACTCAACTAGTAAAAAAGGAGGAGTATTGAAAACTCCGAAGTGGGCAAACTGTTCCTTCTCTCCTCCTCTCTCTCTCTTCTCTTTCCTTTTCTCTTTCTTTTCCCTCCCTCCCTCCCTCTGTCACTGCCTGCCTGCCTGCCTTCCTTCCTTCCTTCCTTCCTTCCTCCCTCCCTCCCTTTTTCTTTCTTTCTTCAAATATAAAGCCTACATCCCCCCTTTCTGTGATCACATTTGTTGGCAATATGTATAGTAATTGTCACGTGATTTCTCATATATTAGAAATATGAATGATAATAAGTACCATTATGATATTAGTAAGTGTCCATGTAGGAATTTTTTAAAAAGATGGTTGCCTCTTAAGTCGAGTTAATTTTGTTAATCATTTTGTTTAGAATCACATTTCAGTGTGGAAGTTTTCTTGGACTGGTGTGGCTATTGGGCACCCCTCACTGGAGATGAGTGTTTGATCCGGTTCATCTCTCCTGCCTCTGGTTCCATCTTCCTACCCTGTGACTGTGTGGGAAATATTGTGACATTTAATATTTTAAAGCTTTCAATCAAAGTACAAAGCAGCAGAGTGAAACAAGAAAATTACTTCTTGACTACTAGGCTTCGTTATTTGTCAGTTAAAAGAAATGTGTCAGTTTTGAAACTAGACTCGTAAGATTTTATCTCCTAATTTCAGTAACTGACATGATTTTTATCACACCGTATAATTTTTATTTTATTTCTAAGGACTTTTTATATTAAGGTGTAGGGAAAATGAATACTCAGCATTTATCTTGTTTGGGTAATACACATACATTTTGGTTCCAAATCTGAAGTACCATCTTCCTATAACTTTGGATTTGGACATTTGCGTAATCTCAGAAGATGACATTTAATTAGAGGGAAAACAGTGTCACAAGGTAAGGCTCACGGGATTTCCATTCCTTTATCTCCCAAAGGCCTTCATGTCCCTTCATGTGTAAAATTGGAGTGGTGGAGACCAAAAGGACATCAGAAATCATTCCGTAGCACTCCTTTCCTTTATACATGAGCAAACTGAAGCTCAATGAGCCAGTATGGTTTTATATGGAGGGCATGAGTTTTGGAGTTAAACAGGACGAGGTATGAATTCTTCTGTGGGAACTATGTAAGTATGGACAAGTTACTAAAACTTTCTGTGCCTAGATGTTCTTTGTGGAATGGAGATAATAGTACTTACTGGTGAGGAATGCTGTAGAGGAGTTAATTAA
Organism: Geosciurus inauris; assembly: GCA_004024805.1. Lineage (NCBI taxonomy): Eukaryota > Metazoa > Chordata > Mammalia > Rodentia > Sciuridae > Geosciurus > Geosciurus inauris. The sequence continues at coordinate 56,634 of PVHX01000968.1, forward strand.
AATATGTTTGAATGGCTGACAACAGACATGTGATATTTGTTTACTTGACTTTGTAAGACAACAAAGTAAATTAGAGGCAGAAACTTCTTCTATTTTGTGTTATTTCAATCACAATTTGCTAGTGAGTCCCTAAGGAGACTTCAGCATCTGGAATTGAAATCCCTCATCCTACCCCATTCATGACTTCTGTCAACCAATGAGGCAACTTGATCTAGGGCAGTAGCCTCTGTGGCAGTAGCCACCATGTGGAGGCAGAAGATGCATACATCATTTCTCAGTTCCTGGTTATCACAGGCTCAAATCGAGGGTGGACCTGATTGGATCACCAGTAACAGTTCATTTATCACTAAGTGATCTACTCTATAGTTAACATATACGGGTCCTGTTATTCATTATGGATCGTGTTATTCCCTGTCTTTAGTTCATACTCCATTAAGGACATGCCTGTGGACAATTTCTAAAACATCTCTTTTCTAAGCCCAATGACCTTTCATTTCTATTCTCTATCAAATAGTTTAAAATTCATATTTACTTACTTTTAAAACTCATGATTCCACTCTAGATCAGTTATCCACTGTTCTCATAGTTTTTTGTGTAGGCTTTTTTGAACCCAACTATTATGCAATAAAAATCTCTTGATCCTTGAATTTTATCTTGGTTCTTTTCCAGTGTCTCAGCACATAGAAATACTTTCTATTTTGTTGCTTTAGCCAAGAGGTTGAAAAACTGTGACCCTGTGGGCCAGCCCTAGCCTGGTTGTATGTATGACCAGGAAACCAAGAATGGATTTAATATTGTTAAATGGTTGAAAAAATGTTAAAGGAAAACAATATTTTATGACATAAAAATTGGTGGAATTTAAATTTCCTTGTCCATAAATAAAATCTCATTGGACTACAGTCACGTATGTCCAGTTATGTATCAACTATACTGCTTTTGCACAACTGTAAAAGAACGCTCTCTTCACTCCCAGGTCTCATAAGAGGGGTTGTATTTCTAAGCTCACTGCTGCCTGGAGACCATTTCCCACGAACCTGTCTCCATTCCATTGTCAATTTTCTCTTCTAAAGTATAATTCAAAGTAAAATTTTAGATTTTGAAGAAAACTGGAAGGTACTGAGTCCAATACTCTGGCCTCAAGATTAACATGACCTCGTTGCTACTGCTTATGCTATTTTCCATCCATGCTTGTCACAGCTCTTTTCTGGCCCTGTGTGCTGCCATTTTCTTTATTACAGTGCGTGAATTCAGAGGTAAGTGTTGAATTATTTATATTCCTCTGTTTTGGCTCATTTCCTTTATTTTTCCATGCCAAGTCACTCTTTAATTTTTTCTTATCTTGTGTTCAATTATTTGAAACCAAGCCTTGGGTGCTCACAAGTCCAAGCTCCCTGACATCAGCAGTATGCTCACTACTGCTCAGAAGGCTTATGGTAAAGCACTAATTTTCTAGACCTGAGCAGCTCTTTCTTTCTCCATAAGAACTCATGGTTCTAGCAGATTCTTAGCTCCAACATTGCCTAGCAGGCTCAGGCCTTTATAAATTCCTTTAGCATTTCTTCTCTCTTACCAGCTGCACAATTCCCCTTCAATTTCTGACAGAGAATTCCTCTTGCTTGCATTTTTTCTAGGTTCACAGATCCGATTTTAAGGACTTGGTTTTCTCCAATATTCTCTACTATTTAAATCTTCAAATTCTACTTCTCATCACTCTTTCCCCTTGCATCCAGCCTACAATACTTTTCCTCAAATCTGTTATCTTACAACCACTACCATTTTGTCTTTTCTTGCCTACTGTTTAGAAGAGCAGCCTGTATTTCTCACTACCGGCTCACTCTCAATGGCTAAAGATGACTTCAGATCTAACTGGCTTATGAAACTGCTCTGTTTAAGGATAGTAGTGACCTGTGGTCCCAAATTCCAGAGCTCTAATTTGAGTCCTTATTCCTTTCAACCTGTCTGAAGTATTGGGCACCACTAACAACTCCTTTAAAACCCTCTATTGCCTTAGTGACAATAACTGATTCTCCTTCTACCCCATTGACTACTTCTTGCCACTTTTCACCTCTACTCTGGCAAGTACCCCATTTGCTTAATTTTGTTAAGTGTTTGTTTTCCCCTTCCTAAACCTGTGTTTGTTTGTTTTTTTTTTCAGGTTATGAACTTTGCAAGTAGAGCCATATTTTATTTTATTTTTTTTTAATATCTTGCAGCAGAGTCTATTATAGCAGAGATAAACAAATTCATGATAAATTCTTATTGTATTGCGTGAAAGAGTTGAATTCTAACCTTTTCAAAGTAGCAGAGACTTTGGCACAAAGGCATTGTTTTATTTAATGAAATAATTTGGGCACGAATAAAAATTTGGCATAAATAATTCTAATTTGTATTGCATACTTTGAAAAAAGAAAAAAGAATTTTATTTTTGATGTAAAACAAACATCTTCAATTATCTTTTGCTTTCATTCTCACCATCTGCTATAAAATAGCAGCTGCTCATTAACCTCTACCCTCATATACTTATATGTCTTTTGTCTCTTTCAACCATATGTGTTTTCTTTCTGTTTCACTTTAAACTACTTAGAAAAGCAACAGATCAATATCTCTGGAGGGCAGAAAATGAACCTTCTTCAAAATCGCCCTTTCTGGGGCTGGGATTGTGGCTCAGTGGTAGAGTGCTTGCCTCGCATGTGTGAGGCACTGGGTTCGATCCTCAGCACCACATAAAAATAAATAAAATAAAGATATTGTGCTCATCTACAACTAAAAAAAATAAAATAAAATAAATTTAAAAAAATCGCCCTTTCTAATGGTAATTCCTTATTTTCTAAGAATAAATTCTTCCTTATTCTCAAACTTGTTCCATGAGGATCAGTGGATCTCAGAAGGCTTTTATGTTTTTTAAAGTTTAATGCATATGAATTTCAATTTTCAGAAAAATGAGAAGGCAGAGAAGAAATGAAGATCAAAAAGTCTACACACAATGGAAAGAATTTTCCTTCAAAATGATACGATCAACAAGTAATCAAAGTTGATGACTCAAAGGAGAGTCCAGATACATGTGTGCTCACAGTAAGCTCTGAGGTGTATGGCAAGAAATGCATTAATAATAAAATGACACTATTTGAAAGGGCTTGTTTTTAATCTTATAGATCATAGAGGATTTAAAATTATCTACATGTGTATTTATTTGCATTCTACTAAGTTTTCTTTGGGAGAAACATAAACTGGCTGAGAAAGATTTTAGGATCAGTCTTCAGTATTGAAAATAGCCTACCTTAACTATGTCAAAGACTATGAGAAACCTTACTGACATAATACAAATTATTATAAATAACTAAATGTATAAACATAGGGCTTTGCATTGGACTTTGATATTTGTTAATAAGGCAGGGTTAGTGAAATGTGGATCAGTACACACATCTCTTTTTTTTACTAGGAGGAAATGTGTTGTCAGGGCCTCTGACTCGTGTTCTCATTCTTCCTTGTACCATACCCTAAACACAGGGCATAAACCTTGAGATAAGGTGTGGTGATACAAACCACATCCTTTTCACTTTCTCTGTTTTTCTTCCTGACCAAACAGACAGACAGAAGCTCAGTGAGGTGGTATCCTGACATTTGGACCCAAACCAAACACAGGTGAGACAGAATCAGGGAAATTCTTTGTCAGACACAGGAACTGCATTTGGTCCCCACATGATTGCAGGAGGCGCTGACCTAAAGCTCTTTAGTTCTAGTATTCCTTATTCAGTGGAACAGATATTATTCAAAGATCCCCTTGGGTACCTTTGCCTAGGGTCCTGCCTGCTCATTATATTTTACAACAGAATAAAACCTGAAGGAGCTATCTTAAGTCTAATTACTTGGTAGGATAAATAAGAAAATCCTACTTATTTAGAGGCATTAAACTTAGTAAACACTCTCCCTCTTCCATAAAAATCATAATACAATAAGAAGGAAAATAGAAATGGAAAATAAGCGGTAAGGATAAGAAGAATGCAAATGTGATAACTATAAGAGTTAACATAATGATTATGGTTAACTTTAAAATTAGACTCTGATATCCCAGGCAGCTAAGATCAAAAGGGATCACCCTTTGATCACCTGTAGTCTTTTGTGGCTATGGAACAGCAAACATCTGCATCATTTGGGAGTTTTTAAAAAATACACATCTTTAGGGCTGTATTATGGAAAATAGTATGGAGTTTTCCAAAAAAATTAAAATAGAACTAACATGATTCAGTAATTCCACTGCTGGGTGTTAGGTATGCATCTAAGAGAAATGAAATCAGTATGTCAAAGAGACATTGTGCTCCCATATGCCCTGCAGTGGTGTTCAAAACAGCCAAGATATGGAGATAACCTAAGTGTCCATTAACACATGAATGGACAAAGACAATGTGATATGCGTGTGTGCATGTGTGCACAAGTGTGTATAATGGAATACCATTCAGGCTTGAACAAGAAGGAAATCCTGTCACGTGTGACAACTTAGATGAACCTTTAAGTCAAGTAAGCCAGACACAGAAAGACAAATACTGCATGATCTCACTTTTACAAAGGATCTAAAAAATTTGAATTTACAAAATAGAGATAAAATGGTGGTTACCAGGGGCTAGGGAGAAGAGCCTAGGTTGGAGAAATGTTGGTCAGAAGATACAAAATCTCAGTTAAATAAGAGGAATAAGTTCAAGAAATCTATTGTATGATTTGATGACTAGAACTGCTAGCAATGTATTATATTTTTGAAAATTGGTGAGAGAGTAGATATTTAAGATATTAAATATTCTTACCACAAAAAATATGGTAAGTGAGGTAATATGTATGCTAATTAGCTTGACTTAGCCATTTTACTATGTATACTTATTTCAAAACATTATATTGTAGGTGATAAGTAGAAATAAATAAATCAGGGAAAATGCAAACTCTCAGGCCCTGATGTAGGCTGACTAAATCAAGATGCTTGGAAATGGAGTCCAGTGTTCTTTCTAAAATTTTTTTTTATTAGTGCATAATAGTTATACTTGATTGTGGGGTTCATTTTGACATAATCATATGTGACAAGGAATATAGTTTGCTCCATTTCAGTCCCTAGTACTTCCTCCTTCCCTATCCTCCTCTCTCCCCTGGTTTCTCTTCTACTGGTCTTTTATTTTTATTTTGTTGTTGTTGTTGTTTTAATTGATGCTTCTTAGAAACACATAAGAGTGAACTTTTCTGTGGTATATTCATATATGTACATAGAATAATTTGCAGTTCCTCCCTTTGCTCATCCCTCCTCCCTCTTCCTCTCTCTCCTTTCTTTATCCCATGGATGACCTTTCTATTTTCATGGTAGCCTCCTATTTTTTCTTTCCTCAAGGGAGAAAATATTCAACCCTTGACTTTCTGAGTCCAGTCCAGTGGTCTTAATTTAACAAAACTTCCGATTGATTCTGATGCATATCAAAGTATGAGAAGCTCTGCTGTTTTATAATCTGAGGTGGTGGATCAGGAAAATATCTTTTTGGGCAGCAACAGACCACCAGCAAAGTGCTTCAGCCTCAAGTGCTGAGTGAGCCAGCAAGGCTTTGCTTGGGAAGAGCCATTTTGGAGCCAGCTGGCAGACCCTGAACAAGCACGAGTATTCTGGGCACAGGGACTCCACTGTGTGGCTGCCAGAGCCTACCTCTCAGAGAAGCACCAGGGCCAGCCAAGAAACAAATGCCATTTCTTTCACTTCCTTTTTTCCCTCTTTCCTGACCCAGTGGCACCGATGACCTGCCTGCCAGATTTAATTACGGGCTAAGAGAGAAGATAGAGTGTTTGGATTTGGTTCCCTAAGGAAAAAATGACTTACTTCAGCTGGTGAGATTTGAGCTTTCAGAAAGGCAGAGGGACTGCAAGGGCAGGGAAGCCTGAAGGATTAGCACTCTCTGTGAGAACTTCCAACTAGCCTCCAGGATAAGTTGAAAACAGATGAAAAATGGCCAAGAAATGCACTTCACCTTGCTGGGATTTTTGGCACAGGCAGGAATATTTGCCCAAGTCCTGCACCAGCCCACACACAGACCTGTTGCTTGCTTATGCCGTGGTGTTAGCAACACAGAACATGTATATTAGGTTCACAAGTCTGGACCTATATTTCCCAAATGGAAACTTTGTCTTTATTCTCTTCACATCTTCATTCTTTTTTGGATATTTAGGGCAAATGTTAGGGAAAATGGTTGTCTCTCCAAAGAATCACAAACACACATATGGTATATAAAATTACATGAGAAATGCCATCTCTCTCATAGGATTGAAACATAAGTTTCCATTCTTCACTTGTGTTGAAACAATTAAAGAGTAGATCAAAATAAAAATTTGAACTCCATTAGATGGATTTTTAAAATATAAAAGCAAACAGCTAAGAATCAGGTAGGTTTGGTGGTGACTCCCACTTTAACCACTTCCTAGCTAAGTAACCTTGGATAACATCACCTAAACTTTTTGAGCCTCATTTTATTCACTTGAGGGGAAAAACATTCCTTCCTAATTGTGTGAAGATTGAAGGAAAAATATATGTGCAAAGTGCTAATTTCTGATAAAAATTCAACAGAAACAATAATATAAATAATGATAATAAAAAACTTAAAAATTCTATGTTGGAGTGCAGAAAAGATAAATATTTATGTATATATACTTCCTATTTTTAACTACATTTTACTTTTTAGGAACACACTCAAAGAAGATGTCTAGGGATGTTTCTTGTGATAAAAGCAAATCTTATTTGATTTCCAATAAATTTCATTTCAGATAACCAGAGGAAAATCACTGTCAAATATTTATAAACAAAATCAAGATAGATATAAATAAGCATACTCCCTTGAAATACCAACTTAATAATTAGCATAGAAAGAACATCTGCTTAAAAAAGGTTTAAGTTGAATATAAATTTATTTATAAATATGCATTTGTTAAATTTGAATACTTTAAATACATAATTCTGTATGCTTATAGACTTTCATGCTACAAAAGACACTGGAGAGACACGTGAAGAGCTACTCATCCATCCGCATTCATAACTGTATTATTCACAATGGCCAAGAGATGGAAGCAATCTAAATGTCTATCCAGGAATGAATAAAAAATATGAATATGTGTGCAGTGGAATGTTACTCAGCCTTTAAAAAGAAGAAAATCCTGTTGCATGCTACAATATGGGTGGAGCTGGAGGACATTATACTGAGTGAAATAAGCTAACCATGAAAAAACGCATGTGGGATTCCACTGATAGGAAGTACCTAGAATAGTCAAATTAATAGAGATGCAAAGTAGAATGGTGATTGCTAGGGGATGGGAGGAGGGGACATGCAAAGTTGTTTTTCAGTGGCTACAGAGTTTCCATTTTGCAAAATAAAAAATTGTAGAGACTGTTTCAAAACAATGTGAATATACTTGACATAACTGAAAAATATACTTAAAATGGTTCAGATGGTAAGTTTTATGCTGTGTGCCTTGACTGTAATTAAGAATAAAATTACATTTCATCTTTGCCATTGTCAAAATAAATGGTATTTTATTATGAAAATAAAATATTATTATTAAAATAATATTTTATTATGAATCAAAAGGCACACTAATAGACTGCTCTTCTGGTTATATCAAGACAACTATTTTTCCCCTAGAGTCTGAGATGCAGTATTTATTCATTTTATTTTATTTTTTAAAAAATATTTATTTATTTTCATTTTAAAACAGCAGAATGCATTTCAAGTCACAGTACACATATGGAACACAATTTTTCATTTCTCTGGTTGTAAACAAGATAGAGTCACACCATTCGTGTCTTCATAACATGTACCTAGGGTAGTGATGTCCATCTCATTCTACCATCTTTCCTACTGCCACGCTCCCTCCCTTCCCCTCCTTCCGCTCCTTCCCCTTTGCCTTATCCAAAGTTCCTCCATTTCTCCCATGTCCCCCACCTTCAACCCTATTAAGGATCAGTATCCACTAATCAGAGAAAACATTCAGCCTTTGGTTCTTTGGGATTGGCTTGCTTCGCTTAGCATGATATCCTCCAACTCCATCCATTTACCTGCAAATGCCATGATTTTATTCTCTTTAAATGCTGAGTAATATTCCATTGTGTGTGTGTGTATGTGTGTGTGTGTGTGTGTGTGTGTGTGTGTGTGTGTGTATTACAATTTCTTTATCCATTCACCTGTTGAAGGGCTTCTAGGTTGCTTCCACAGTTTAGCAATTGTGAATTTTGCTGCTATAAAAATTGAAGTGGCTGCATTACTGTAGTATGTTTGTTTAAAATTTATTTATTTTTATTTTTTAAAACAAAAGAATGCATTTCAATAGTACATTCTTTTTTCTTTTTTTATTTATTCTACTTAGGTATACATGACAGCAGAATGAGTTTTGATTCATTGTACACAAATGAAGCACAACTTTTCATTTCTCTGGTTGTATATGATGTAGAGTCACACCATACATGTAGTCATACATGAACCTAGGGCAATGATGTCCATCTCATTCCACCATCTTTCCTATCCCCATGGCCCCTCCCCTCCTTTCTCCCTCTCTTTGACCAAAATTCCTCCATTTTCCCCATGCCCTCTCCCCCATTATGGATCTGCATCCACTTATCAGAGAAAGCATTCGGCCTTTGGTTTTTTGGGATTGGCTTACTTCGCTTAGCATGATATTCTCCAATTTCATCCATTTACCTGAAAATGCTATAATTTTATTCTCTTTTATTGCTGAGTAATATTCCATTGTGTAAATATACTACAGTTTCTTTGTCCATTCATCTATTGAAGGGCATCTAGGTTGCTTCCACAGTTTAGCAATTGTGAATTGTGCTGCTATAAACATTGAAGTGGCTGCATTACTGTAGTATGTTGTTTTTAAGTCTTTAGGGTATAGACTGAGGAGTGGGATAGCTGGATCAAATGGTGGTTCCATTCCAAGTTTTCTAAGGAATCTCCATACTGCTTTCCAGATTGGTTGCACCAATTTGCAGTCCCACCAGCAATGTATGAGTGTGCCTTTTCCCCCACAACCTCGCCAGCACTTGTTGTTTGTATTCTTCATAACTGCCATTCTGACTGGAGTGAGATGAAATCTTAGGTTTTTTGGTGTTTTTTTTTTGGTACTGGGGATTGAACTCAGGGTTACTGGACCACTGAGCTACATCCCCAGCCCTATTTTGTGTTTCATTTAGAGACAATGTCTCACTGAGTTGCTTAGTGCCTTGCTTTTGTGGAAGCTGGCTTTGAACTTGTGATTTTCCTATCTCAGCCTCCCAAAGTGCTGGGATTACAGGCGTGCGCCACTGCTACCAACTTAGAATAGTTTTGATTTGCATTTCTCCAATTACTGGAGATGTTGAACACTTTTTTATATATTTGTTGATTGATTGTATTTCTTCTGAGAAGTGTATGTTCAGCTTCTTAGCCCATTTATTGATTGGGTTGTTTGGTTTTTTTTCGTGTTAAGTTTTTTGAGTTCTTTATATATCCTGGAGATCAGTGCTCTATCTGACAGAGATGCATTATTTATATGGAACTCTAACTTCCTCTTTAATGAAGAGGTTTTAGTCACAATGAGAATAAAAATGAAACATGAAATAATAGTAAACATTTTTTATTTTAGTATATACTTCATGTTTGAAATGAAAGAACCTAAGTAAATGAAGCTAATCTTTAAATAGGAAATTAATTGGAATTCAGAGATAACAAATAGTAGGAATTCTTTGGTGTTCAGTTTGGTCTTTGCAATTGCTAAAAAGAAAATGCTCATTTCCCACAATCCAGTCCAGATTGGAAACCTACTTGCATGAGTGACCTATTATGATAAGGAAAAGTCTCTGGTTACAGCTCTTACAAAAGTTCAATTTTCTTTCAACACAACAAGCATCACTTTTGACAATCCTGCTCCAAAGAAGACAGAAGCCCTTACAAATTTGCTATCACTCAATCAGTCCCATTCTTTGCTTTAGAGGTCAGAGGTGCAGAGGTTAGAAAGCTGATGTGAACCTTTTGATGATGTCCAGAGGGAATCTGCTTAAACTGAAGAGAAAATTCTCTGAGAATTTAGTTTTTAGAATAGTTTGGATAATCTGTAATAGTTTCCTATGGAATTATAATGGTACAACTAGTACAGCAGAAGGTGTCTTGGATATGACATTAAAAATAATTGTTTCAAGTTCCATATCTTTTTCTTGCCAGTTTCTCAAGCTTCAACAAGGCACATCAAATGTCCAAGTTTTCATTTCTTAATTCTATAAAGTAGGTCATGATAAGATCCAGGAGCATTTACAGACACTGCATTTTGAAGGGCTCTGATCTAACCTTCCCACAGGGCTAAGAGAAAAAGGCTCACCCAGTTCCCATGCATCCCTTTTCTAGGCCATGATCTGAGACACAGGCCCTGGAGTTCTCTGTTTCAGGTAAGTTACAGCACTATGCCAGGGCTACATGAGCATGTTCTCTGGCCCATTTTGCTAAGAGCTGCACTGTGCTGCTACTAGGACACATCCCAACCCTAAGAAGTGGCCAGCAAGGGTCTATTTACATGGGTTATGGACAGAACTCCTTTTACAGAGAGGCTGGTGTGTCCTCATACGAGTTTCAAGGATCCTGTGGTTTAAGAATGAGTGGGGAATTGTAAAAGAATGGGGTAGGCCATGGACTGCATGGTTCCATGTGCATTTTTGTCCAGGGTTTCAAAAGTATCATGGGATGGTTTGGCATATTTGCCTTTCTTCTTATAATGTTCATTCCAAAATCAGAAACTGAACAGCCATTCTTGCATGAAATAATGATAGGTTCTATTAACTGAGGGAGAAGGAAGATGAAGTCCTAGAAATCACCACAACCTATCAGAGAGACTTATAATTATAACTATTACCTTTAGCACAGTGTGTAAAGAACTCGAAATTCCTCCTTCTCCTTACCTTCTGTATCAGCTCCAATGAAAATAGGCCCCTAAATTTGTCTTATCCTGCAATTGTTAGAACGAATGTCAGTGGCAAAAGAGTTTCCTGAGAATAAGATTCTGCATATGAGTTAATATCACTTTGTATATATGACATAGGCATGTTTGTCTTCTTTAAGTAGGGTGGTGATGGTAGAAAGGAAGTCAAGAGTCACCAACTTTGGAGTCAAAAAGGCTGGAGGCCGAACCTCTCTTGCCAACATTGTTTATGTGATTTATGATGAATAAATTCTCTAAAATCAATTTCTTAATTTGTAAAATGGAGATAAAGCTGTTTTCCTCCCATGCAAAATAGAACTATTGTGAAGATATGAAATAAAATGTGAAAGGATTTAGCATAGGATCTGGTATATAGTAAACATTCAATAAATGACACTATTATTTCTTCATATGCACACACACACACTATATATATATATATATATATATATATATATATATTCTATAACTCTATTTTGCATAGTCCAAGAGCCAATGCAAAATAATTTTTTAGAAGCTGAAGAAGAAGCTTCCAAAGAAGCAGTTTTTAAGCTTTCTGTTTGATTGGAAACAACTTCTTTGAAGGTGGAGATGAAGTCCGACCTGTTTTTTTTTCTTCATACCTAACATGATCCTTGGCATGATATATTGTGGTTTAATGAATAAATAAATTCAAGAGACAGGGTAAAAACATTTTTTTCAAACTCCTATCTAATGTCTGTGATCACCTACATTAAACTCCAAAGAAGACAGTGATTGGAATTTCTCTAAAGGCAGATGCATTAGGCTTTTTACCCTTCCTACTAGCTAACAAACTCTGTACTTGTTAATAAATCAGAACAATCTGAATTCCATTCAGGAAAACTTATTAGCTGACTTACAGACTGTAAATTGCAGTGAGCATATTGGCAGAAAACCCATTTCTGTGTATTAGTTGGCTTCACATGTTCAGTTTGCATGGAGTCAAAGAGAATCCTCTGAGAAATAGCATTTAACTGTATTATCAGTTGACTGTTTACCCAAAATATGACTGAATGATATACTTTTTATCTTTTCTGAAGTATACATATGGGAAATAAAAGATAACAAGACTAACAAAAGCAAAGACTTCTTTTCAAGTGATTGTTCCTTCTCTCCCCAATGGGAAAAGATAAGTAAATATTTAAAATTTCATGCATTACTTTTTAATAGAAAAGGCACTCAAGTGGTATATTTCCAAAATATTAGAAATCAGGAAATCTCCTGTTGTTTTTTTTTCTTATACTCAGCCTAGTTTTAGTATAAAACTCTTGGATCTCACTTTTATTTTTACATCAAAAAGAGGTAGCTGTCATTTTGTGATCTTTCAGAATAGATGTTTACATGGAATAAATGAAAACAACCTGATTTAAACTCTTTTGACAGTAAATTATAATAAGTGGCTTTTTTCCCCCTTGCTTAGGTGATTATAGATTTTATTCATTGGAAGATTTGGGGATAACCAGAACCTGGGATGTGGGAGAAGAAGGAGGCAGAAAAAGGACTGTTAATGGGTACTGGGGTTTGTTTGGATAGGGAATAACTTCTAATGTTCTGTAGCATGCTCAGGTAAGTATCGTTGACAACAATCAATTGTTTCTTTTTAAACAAGCTAATAGAGAGGATTTTGAGCACAATACAAAGAAATGATAAATGCTTGAGGTGATGAGCCAGGTGCAGTAGAGCATGCCTGTAATCCCAGCACTTTGGGAGGCTGAGACAGGAGAATCGTGAGTTCAAAGCCAGCCTCAGCAATGGCAAGGCGCTAAGCAACTCAGTGAGACCCTGTCTCTACATAAAACACAAAATAGGGCTGGGGATGTGGCTCAGTGGTTGAGAACCCTGAGTTCAATCCCTAGTACCCAAAAAAAAAGTTTGAGGTGGTGGATATAACAGTTACCCTTATATGACCATTACACATGGTATAAGTATATTGAAATATCATACTGTAATCCCTAAATATGTACAATTCTTATTGTCAATTAAAAATACAACTTTTTGTCTCATTCTGTGCAGCACTGGTTATTTCGTGTAAATTTTTCATTTGATTAGTGTGTGATGTAAAATGAATATGAGGAAACCTGCATCAAAGCTGGAGGCAAGACACTATATAGATAAACAAGCCTGGGAAGGGGCCGACAGTCGGGGGTGGAATTTTATTCACTGTATTCCATTTGAAAGGACACTTGCAGAAAGTGCTTCAGGTTCAGCTACCCAGTTGCTGCATTAACCTCCTCTTGTGCCTCACTGTTCAACCCTTCCGACCCATCACAAAGTAGGGCTCATAATTCCTTTAGAAGTGAAACTCAGAGTAAAAACTTTTGAAGTTAAGCACATACAAAATATCTTATAGCCTAGTACATGCTTATTTCTTGTTATTTATTGCTCTTTCTGAAGATATTTTTAGTTTTTGATGGTTTCATAAATATTTTAATGGAATTTCTCTAAAAAAAGACTCAGATGTCTCTTCCTTTTACCATCTTCAAAGAAGTCCCCCAGGTAATTTTTTTTTTTTTTTTCAGTATGTGCAGTCAAGTTCATCTGGCTGTCTAGGACAGTTCCTTGAACTTCAGTGTGCAGAAGAAATAACTAGAAACTTGCTCTTGACTCTGGAAGATGTTATAGTCCTGGAGTTCTGGTAGATCTGAGGTCCAGTGGTCTGCATTTTGAACAAGCACCAGGGGTGAATTCAGATGCTTCTGAATCTGGGGTTTCTTTTGAGACACATCATAGTAAAGTAGTGTAGAAAGTAGAATTCATTTCCCTACTGAACCCATGTCCTTTTTCCTCTAGCAATACTTCATTATAGAATTAAAGTAGGGACTGCAGGTTGAGGAGGAAGGGAGAGAGTGTAACATGGTCGAGATGTAGGTCAAGGAAGAGCCACGGGATGCTCTTACACAATGCTGCTTTGACTGGAAAATACTGGATTACGAGGTCAGCACTAGGACAGTCTGGAACCTTTCCAAAGCAGAACAGACACACCCAGAGGCCAGCTTAGGCAGGAAGTATCTATAGCAATTTAATATTTTATATTATTTTTAAAAAATTCTGAGGCAAAAGATAACCATTTGTTAGCTAAGTAAAAACCTGATATTTTGTCAGGAATTTTTATGTTAAAATAATGAGTACTATATGGTTCTTGACAGAAGGAAAAAAATGTATTTCTTATATATAAAATACATGTAATTATATAATATAAAAACAATTAGATATAGATTTAGTCTAAAATACTTTAATTGATAAAAGTAGTGTACACTTCAAATTAATACATGTTTTGGTAGCAATTTCTTGCTTCTAGATACAAACTCAAGCTTTTTAAAAGTAGGATTTTTAAAAACTTACATAAATACAGAGGGTTCCTCACTTTACATAAGAGGTTAATTTCTGAAAACTGACTAGAAAATGAACTTATTGAAACCTGGTAAAATTGAAAACTTGACACTTATGGAGAAAGATAATAAGGAACATTTTGTTTGAATAAGCTACTTTGCAAGTTGAATAATATAACCTTTGTAATAAATTGATACAGTAAGAGGATAGTTGATGTAAGTTATAACAGCAAAGTATAAAAATCAGTGCAATGACTAATTTCATAATGCATTTCTCATTGTAGAAGGGTGTACTCTTATCTAAAGACCAGAACAATTCCACACACATACAAAAATACAGTTAGGAGTGCCAGGTGTCAAATTAATGAAGGACTTTAACTATCAGAGAAAGTGGTTTCAGTGCTTTTGGCTTCTCTTTCATGAAAACTGGCAAAACATCACTAGTCCTAATCCTACAAATGTAGATGTTTAAAACAGGTTCAGGCAGCAACATTTTATAGTCCATCATGAAAAGAAAAACAATCACAGGAATGATATAATTACAGGGTAATAAAAATATAAACACCATTAATGCATTAATTTTATATTTGAGTTTTTTTCCATGATTGTGTTACCACCTTATAAGTCCAAGGGTTTGATTACAAAGTTATTTAGATATTTTTGACTTACCCATACTAATACATGCATATATTAGGTTTGATCATTTTTATAGGAGATCAGTATATTTAGACAATGAAAAGAAGAGAGGATTTGGAAGGATTTTTACCAAGCCCAGAGAGACAGAAAAAGAGAAGTTGCTAGCACTTTGAACTTATTAGGTACTTACAAATGAATACACTATCAGGCATAACTGTTCCTTTTAATTGTCCTCTTGGGACCATTGACATTCTTTCTTCAACTTCTATTAAAGCACAGGCTTGCTGGGAGTCAACTGGATGATCTCGGCATGTTACGGTGACTCTCCAATTCAGTTTCCTCTCCTGAAAAGAGCATATAATAATGGCTACTGTAGAGGCTTGTTTTAAAGGGAAGAGATTATGCAGAAGTGCTTTACACAGGGCAAGACTCAATAATGACAGTAAGGATTTTAATGCTTGAAGAGAAAGCTGGAGTTAGAAAGAGGAGCCTCATTTTGATCCTCTTATGCAGCTCCTTGTCAATAGGGTTGAGAGCCAGCTCTTTATAGGAAAGTTGGCACAAAAATTCATGACATCAGCAACAGTAACAAAATGAGCTCAATTGTTGGATACCGGTTGAAAGTATGACTTGTGTTGGGAGGTATGGAGTAGTCTCTGTTCATGGGTGAGTGTATTGTGTTTAAATTGAAATAGACATTTTAATAAGAATTAAATCACAGAAGTTATGCAGATTCTACAAAGAATTTGTAGTTGACTTTTTCTGTAATTAGGGACAGCCACTAAACCTTGAGAGTCCTCAGAGAAGCAGCTCCGTGCTTCTGGGACACCTGAAGCTCTTCCAAGTGATCCTCGTTCTTACATGTAGCCAGCCTTGGGAACCATTGACTTCGAGTTGCAGCAGCCAGGAGTAAAATCAGTATTGCTAATTTAGGGCAAATCACTTAGCATGCTTAGTTTCTAATTACAGAAAAACTGTGGGTCTGATTTATGCAATAATGATACTTATTATTTCAAATACCTAGAAGCTGAGAGGTTGGGCATACTACACGTTTGGTTCCACTTTCCTTGGATTTGGTAGCTGTGCCTCTCTGTGGTGTTTTTAGCCTCGGACTTTTAATAAGGCCCTTTGTCTCTTGTGTTTCTTCTGGGGGAAGAAAGTCTTTCCAAAATTTTCCTACAACCTCTGCCTTGCATTTTATTGACCAGAATTGAATCACATCCTAATTCATAAACTAGTTGCTGGCAAAAATCATGATATTACGGAGATAGGATTCTCAGTCTCGGCCATGCATTGGAATTACCTGGGAAAATTTTAAAAATGTGAATCTCTATATACAACCTCCTGAATTTGTGATTTAATTGGTCTGGGGTGTGGCCAAGGCATTCAGAGTTCAAAAGTTTCCCAGATGATTCTAACATATGGCCAAATTTGAAAACCACTGTCTTAGATTAATTATCTAGGGATGGAATGCTGCTGGAAAGTCAACTACCATGACCACTAAAATCCTTTAAAAGCCCTTGAGCAAACATGTCTCTCTACCTTATCCTGGTGTTACAATCACTTAATTAGCTTATAGACTTACTCAAGGTAAGCACAGCTAGATGGTGCCAGAAACATGTCTTTCGACTGTTAGACTAGAGTGATTTCTTCCATGAGGTGACTACGGGGCCAGGAGTCAGTGTGGAGAGGAGGACAAGCCATGAAGACGCATCACAGCTTAGCTTTGGTGCTTCCAGTACCATCTACATTTAAAGGTATCATCTCTAACCTCCTGTAGCTTCTAAGGGGGAAATAGTAGACATAGTCAATAGGTACTCAAAATGGAATTATATCACAGGGATGGGAAAAGGTAAATTTAAATCATAGTAAATTTTAATTTTTGCCATGATGTACCATGAGGTCATCACAATAGCAGCATGTTCTTTGATATGAATGAAGAAAAGTTTTCCTTTTAGAAAATCTCCATAACAAAAATCTGTTAATAACAGAGGGATGGAAAAAGGAAGATGTGATGGTTAATTTTGTGTCATCTTGGAAAGGGATGCCCAAAGAGCTGGTAAAACATTGTTTTGGGGGTGTCTGTGAGGGTGTTTCTGGAAGAGATTTGAATTGGTAGACTAAGAAGACTACCTTCTCTAGTGTGGATGAGAATCATCCAATCCACAGAGGGCCTAAAGGGAATAAAAAGGCAGAAGAAGGGAGGAAGGGAGAATTTTCTCTCTCTTCTAAAGCAGGACATTCATCTTCTCTCACCCTTGGACAATGGAACTCCTAATACTCAAACCATAATACTCTAGGACTTACATCATTACTTCTCCTGCACCCCGCTTCTTCCCCAAATGCCTTGTCCTCGGGCCTTTAGGCTTGAACTGAAATTTTCCTTGTTCTCCAGCTTGTACACAGTAGATTTATTACAACTCTGCCATTGGCTTATGCAATTATGGGGGACTTCTTGGTCCTCTTAATTGCATGAGCCAATTCCCATAAGTCTTCTACATCTACATCTGAAGCTAGACCTAGATGTATAGATATCTTATTGGAAGATAGATAAATACAGATATCATGTAGCTGTCTACAGGATACCAATTCTGTTGCTCCAGAGATGTTTCTAATAATAGAAGACATTATGGAGGATATAGCGCCTGTGTAGGAATTAGGTTGGCACAAGAGGAAGGAAAGGTCAATTCAGTATCATGAGGGAATGTCAGGTGTAGGAGAGATATAAACAGCTACATTTAGCTGCCATATAAAGTGGCAGGTAGGAAGTGGGTGAGAGGGCTGAACAGTGTGAGATGGGTTGCATCACAAAAAGCCACAACAGTTGAGCCTGAAGAGGGGATCTCATTTTTTTATTTTTTGTAAGTTTCCCCACTTACTATGATCAAAGAGCTAAATAGCTTGAAGGATGTTATAGTACAGGGACAGGTGCCCTACTTGTGTGAGATCAGAGCAATCTTGTATAGAAATGTAGGTAGGACGCTGGGCATGGTGGTGCGCCTGTAACCCCAGCAGCTCTGGAGGCTGAGGCAGGAGGATGGAGAGCTTACAGCCAGCCTCGGCAAAAGAGAGGTGCTAAGCAACTCAGTGAGACCCTGTCTCTAAATAAAACACAAAATAGGGCTGGGGATGTGGCTCAGTGGTCGAGTACCCCTGAGTTTAACCCCTGGTATTAAAAAAAAAAACATAAATAAGGAAAGAAATAAAGAAATGTAGGCAGGAGTGATTGGATGGACCCTTTGATCACTTATCACACATACAACTGGTACCATGTTAGGTGCCTTGTATTCATTTTTTCTAATGCTTACTTTTATCCTGTGAGTTAGGGGTTATTCTTGCTTTAAAGAAGAGGAAACTGAGGCTCATATAGATTGAAGGGTTTACATGAATTCTGGCTTCTTCTGCCGAGCTGGAGAATTAGGATTGTTAAATTCCATCATAAAGAAAAATTGTGGGATTTTCTCTGTTCATCATACATTTCTGAGTTAGAAAACAATGTGGAAGGCTATATTTCTTCTAATTTCAGTGACCAATGTACAGTTCAACTATCTGCTACTCAGCAGTTAGGGAATGAGTCATCCTTACTTCTTTTCCCAGGCTAGACTCCAAAAAAACTTCTCATCATTTTAAAATGAGGAGGGTGTCAGCTTGGGATTGAATTTTGCCCCTTTTCCCACATCAGTTAACGCATGTAGGCCCAGAATCTGCTGACTCTGAATTAGCTGATTACAATCAGAATCTTCCAGTCACTACATTAGGGGTAGATATAAAGCCTGCTCTAGTAACATCTTTACAACAGATGTGTGGGCGAGTGGTGTGATGTTCCCCAGGACCTTTCTTATAAGAGTATTGTGTTGGTTAAGGGGGACACTGTGTTTAAGCCTTTAGTACTACAGTTATAACATAGGAAATCTCTAATATTAATGGCAGCTAATATTGTTGAGAAACATTAGGACATATCTCACCTCCACCACCTCTACCACACATACACTCACACACTTATACACACATGTGCACACATTTACAACTTAAAGTTACATTTTAGAACAGAATCACTCAGTACATTCCCTGAATTCTCAGGTGGGGAGAATAAAGTGACCAATCACCCCATAGTTTCAAGACAAAAAAATCTATTAATAACCAGATAATATATTCTCAGTGCATGCACAATAGGTAAATCATTGTTTTATGTAAGAAAAGTAGTTGAACCCCAAGTTTATTTCCAGATTAAAAAATTCAAAGCACAGAGAGTTGATATAATTTATTCAAAGACACACAGCATCTAGAAGTAGTTAGAATTGAATTTATAATTTCTGATGGCAGGCCATTGGCTAATTTTCATAAAATACAGATCTGAAGTCATCACTCATTTACTCAGATTTTCCTTGATTTTCTATTACAATTCAGTAATTTTACCTGGCATTCGAAGTCCTTTATATTCCAGTTACGTACTCTTTTTCTAGGCTGTCTACCACTGCTTTCTACAAGTAATCAGAATCCAGCCACACTTAACTGTTGCCATTCAGTTCCCACTGCTTAAGTCATCCTTTCTTATTCCTCACCTAACCCAATCATACCTGTTTTCCAAGTTCCAGCTTAAATATCACCTTCTGCAAGAAAACACCAAATCTGCCCAACTGAAAATGATCTAAAAGTGGCCTAATATCCACATCTAATTCTCTATACTGTTCTGTAGCAAGCCTAAGATTCTCCATATCATTCTCTTTTCCCGTTTAACTGGGAACTCCTTATGATCAGAAGCCATTTTAATCATCTCTGAATTCCCATTATTTATGCATAACAAAGAAATGTTTTGAAAGAATGAAAATACCAAGTAAATGCTAACTCAAATTTCCATCTGTATCTGTGAACTATTGGTAAGAGTATAAAGGGAATATTTGTTTATGTAGAGATATTTTTGTTTCATATTATATATTGGAACATTTCAGATAGAGCCACTCAACAGCAGGACGCATGCTATTTGCATTCTGGCAAGAAAGATTG
Source organism: Geosciurus inauris (assembly GCA_004024805.1). NCBI lineage: Eukaryota > Metazoa > Chordata > Mammalia > Rodentia > Sciuridae > Geosciurus > Geosciurus inauris. The sequence continues at coordinate 76,580 of PVHX01000968.1, forward strand.
GAGCGTAGAAAGTTTAGTATGGGTCTCCTCTGAAAAAATATCTGTAAGAAAGGAGAGCAGCAGAATTGGCCAGAGAGGGAAGTTGAACTGCAGTGGGTCACAAAAAAAGGCTTATTTGGCATTGGGTGGTCTTTCCGAGTTGAGGTGAAGGGGCCTGGTCAGACTTTGTACTCTATAAGATCGGTTGGTTGCTTGATACATGCTGCACCCAGGAAGGTGAACAGCCTTGGTCAGGCAGCTCCTTTGCTGCTACTGTTTCAATGGTGCAAGGATTGAACCCAGGAGTGCTTCACCACTGAGCCACATTCCCAGTCCTTTTTATGTTTTGAGACAGGTTCTCGCTAAGTTGCTTAGGATCTCACTAAATTGCTGAGACTGTCCTTGAACTTGAGGTCCTCCTGCCTCAGCCCTCTGAGTCACTAGGATTACAGGCTTGCATCATCCCACCCGGCTCAGGTCCTTTGGATTGAGACAGTTCCCAGGTAGCTTTGAGCTTTCAGCAGCTAGGGAAATAAATGTCTCAGCCATACAGGGAGAAATCTATGCGGTGCCCCACAGTACCCTCTACAATTTCCCCTTTGCACTGGCTCATCTCATTTGGGTAATAGCTCTTCCAGGATTTCTTTGCCCTTTTGTAGATAAAACTGAGAAGAATGTTGGTGAGACAAACTATAGTTCTTGCAGCTACACAAATTTGTTGGTGGGTTATCAGGAGTGATGATAAGTGGAACCACTGCTGCTTTCACACTTTTATTTTATCTCTTGAGGATGATTTCCCATCCTTGGAGAATATCATCTTCAAGACAGACCTCAGCTGTCACTTTAGTAGAACAGTCCTATTTTCTATCAGGCCATTTGCTTTTAGATGATACAGATGTAAAAGGAGTAGTAGATCCCATGATCACGGTTGGCCTTCACACCTTCTTTCCTGTATTGTGGGTTTCTTGATCTGGCAGGATGTGCAGGATTCTCTACCTAGACCTGATACTCTATGAGCTTTTGAGTACTCATACCCATCTCTTGGCTTGTGAGCTGTGGGAGCTGCCAATACAACAGCGATGGATGACAAGGATTTGGGGTCAATATTTTCATTCTTCGAAGGGCTTCATTTTCTGAAACTCTTTTCTTTCTCCTTTCACTGGAATTTATGTCACATTCCTTCAGACTCCAGGTCTCAGTTGCCTGCCATGGGAGAAGCAATCTAGCAAATTGGTTTGTATCCACTGATTAATAATCCTTGTAGGTGGCTCCTGGAAATGGACCCTTTAAATCAAGGTCAGATCTAGTGGAGGGATGTCAACCCTACGATTCTGGTGAGGAATATAGTTTTAATTATGGAATAAGAAGAAAGATGACCTTTTTATCCCTCAGATCAGGTGTTTGAAAATAATGGTTCCTCAGGCTATTTAATGATATTATGCTGGAATTATCACCATGCCCTGGATTCTGTGCAAGAAATCCACATTTTCAATTTTCACTTTGAGCATGGAAGAGTGAGATTAAGAGGCATTTTACATAACCCCTTTCCACCATCTCATGGTGTAATGTTAAAATAACTGCATTCCAGGATAAACCATCTTCGGACATGAAATACTATCCTTTTCATATGATACTGGATTTAATTTGTTGATATTTTGTTTTACATTAAAAAATATGTTCAGGAGTAAGACTGATCTTTAATTATACTTTCTTATATTATCTTCTGCAGTTTAATAATTAAGTTCTACTATGAGTTGACATCATTACTTTTTTTGATTCATTGAGAGAAATTGTAATTATATGATTCTTGAATGTTTGATAAAACTAACCTTCTGAAACCATCTGGACCTGGTGTTTCTTCTTGGAAAGATTCTAAAATATGAATTAAATTTCTTTAATGGTGATAGAATAATATGTTTTTTGCTCTTATTTCTTGAGTAAGTTTTTCATCTGGATTTTCCAGTTTATTAGGATACAATTATTTCTGCTACTCTCTTATCTTCTTCATCTCCTGAATTAGTAGTTACATTTCTTTTAAAATATTTTTGTTTTTTATACTTATTTTTTGATTATTATTGGTAGTTTTCAATATTTATATTTTCATATGACTTTTCAATTTGTTGACCCTCTCTATTATAATTTTATTTTATTAATCTCTACCCATATTTTAAATTGTATTTCTTCAATTTTGAATTTATTCCACTTTTATTTCTCATTTGTATATTCATGACTCTTCAGTGTTTTCCCAGTGAATATACTTACAAGTATAAGTTTTTAAATACTGGTATAACTGTATTCTACAATATTTTACAAATGTACATTATAATTTATTCTTTGATTCAATATTTATTTAAAATGTTTTTTTAATTGCAGACATGAAGCTTTAATTTATTTTTTATGACTGTTTTTTCATCTATTTATGTTGTAGCCAGAAAAGTGATCTGTATGAGACTGATTTTTGAAACCTATTTTGACTTGCTCTATGGCTCCATATGTGGTCAGTTTGTATGTCCCAGGTGTGCTTGAAGAGAAAATTCTCCAATTACTGGATACTGAGCTCTCTATATATTACCTAGATCAAATCCATTAGTTATCTTTTTCAAATATTTCATATTCTTACTGATGGTGGGTTTAAGTATTTATTTGGTAGTTTTGTCAAATTTTGCTTTAGATATTTGATCTAAATTTTAGGTGCACATAGATTTAGAACTACTATATCATCCTAGTGACTCGAAGCTATTGTTATTATGCGTGGGCCCTCTTTCTCTAATAATAATCTAACATTATTTATTTTATCTTATAATCTACTTTTATGTTTGTTTTTGGCAGTCATCTCCTCAGTAGAAAGACTATCATTTTATTGTAGTATTCACATATAATGGATTCATATAGTTTTTTATTATCTCTTAAATTTTAAAATAAACTCAGGACAGTTTTAGATTTATAGAAAATCTGAGATATAGTATGAAGTTTGCATATACCTCCTTACCCAATTTCCCCTATTATTACTATCTTGCATTAGTATAGTATATATATTACAATTAATGAACCAGTACTGATACATTATTAACTTATGTCCATAGTTTTTTTCATATTTCCTTAGTTTTCAAGGATTTCATGCTCCAGGATTGCATTTGAGATAGCACATTAATCAAGATATCATATCTACCAACCATGACAGTTTCTTAGACATCCCTTCTTTGTGATGACCTTGTCAGCACTGAGGAATGCTAGTTCAGTATTTTTTAGGATGCTCCTCTGTTGAAACTTGTCTGATGTTTTTCTCATCATTAGACTCCCCAAGTCTGTGAGCTTTGGATAGTGACTCAGTTTATTTTGTGTTACCATGACAGAATACCATAGACTAGGTAATTTATAAAGAGAAGAAATGTGTTTCTTGCAGATTTGGAGGCTGAGAAATCCAAAATCAAGGGACCAGCATCTGGTGAGGGCCCTCTTGCTATATTGCCCCAGGGCAGAAGTCAGAAAAGCAAGCCAACAGAAAGTGTGTGCATGCTTGTGTGCAAATGCATAGAAAGGGAAGGGGCTGATCCCATCCTTTTATTAGGAACCCACTCTTGCAGTAACTGCATCAATCCTTTACTCTAATCACCTCTTAAAGATCTCACCTCTCAACACTGTTGCCTTGAGGATGATGTTCCCAATTCATGAACTTTGGGAGACACATTCAAGCCATAGCAAGGAGGAGGATCACAGAGAGAAGTGCCATTTCCATCACATCATATTAAGGTTCATGTGGTCAACATGACTTACCGCTGTAGATACTGACCTTGGTCACCTGACTGGGGAAGTATTCATTAGGTTTCACCACTGGAATCACTTCTCACCTCCTTTTGATACTGCATTCTTGGATGAAGTCACTATGCACAGTCTGTACTTAAGGAGTGGAAGTTGCACTCGATTTTCATGCAGAGGGCTAATCTAACTAACTTGCTTATAATTTTAAAAAGGAGACATCTTTCTTCTCTTTCGTTCATTTATTTATAGGTGTATTAACCTATAGATACATAATTTAGACTCTGGGTCATAATTCAATACTATTTTGTTTATTTTGTTGCTGAAAGTGTTCAGTTTGGGACATTAGGGAGCTCTCATGCCCCTTTCAAATGTGAGTGTGTGTGTGCGGGGGGCGTTTCTACAAGGTTGTCTAGACTTGTGCATATTTCCTACTCCAGTTCAAGAATCAGCCATTTCTATATGGTGCTCTATCAGCCATTTCAATGGCATTAGAGACTAGGTGGGCTTGTTGCTACTGGGGTGTTTTCGTTCCCATACCTCTAGGCTGTCAGAGCAAGGAAATATAAGTTTGTAGACTAACTCATGTACATATACATATTTATAATTTTTCTGTGTGTAACCATCTGTATCAATGTTAAGATAAACAAGAGTTCACGCTAGTCTCCAACTCTATCTTCTGAGATATTTCTTCGAATTTCACTATTTTTTCATTTCTCAATTACGAGAAATTAATTAATTTCTAAAAGTATTTTAAATGATCTGAATGTTATTTACATGCAATGATATATTCTTGTTTAATTGTGTATCAACTTCAGAATATGAACTATGAGTTTTTATTTTTAATTTACTGCTCCCTGTGTAGACTCTGTTTCCTGTGGTTGCTGGGCTCACCCCCTGCCACCACCATTTATTTGTTCAGTTCCTATATTTGGCATAAGTCACTTCATTATCAGCTTGTTTTTAAGACTAAGTCCCTACTCTTCTTTCCACCAGATGCTCTAAGCATGGCGGTGGGACTTATTGATTGTGGGTATCACTTTAAAACAAGGACATTTTATCCTTCTTTGTGCCATTCTTCACTGGCAATCTGGTGGAGTTGATAAAATTATGCTCTTCTTGGAATTATGCTTTTAAGTATACAAAAGGGAATATGCACTCTTAAAAGGAAACACTTTATGTAACAGGAAGCTAATTCTGTCAAAATATAGTTATTAAAATATAAATCACAATATATAAATGTATGCTTTCTACTAGTGCACCACATAATCTCTAGTGCATATCTGACTACTCTAATTTTATTAATGAATGTGAACAATACTTTGAGATGTCTGCAATACTAGAATGTGTCAGTAATTATTCAACATGTCTATCAATACATTTATTTGCTAATATTTCAGTTGGGAATTTTGCATATACATTTATGAGAAGGACCAGCTTGCAACTTTCCTTTCTTGCAATGATTTTGTTAGCTTTCAGTATTGCAGTTATTTTAATTTTATAAAATTACTTATGAAGCATTCTTTATTTTATGGAATAATTTGTGTGTGTGTGTGTGTGTGTGTGTGAAATGGACGTGTCACTTGTTTTTCAAACATTTGGAAGAACTGAATGATGAAGTGATTTGGATTAGGGGTTCTTTGTGAGAAGGTTTTAAATTGTACATCCAGTTTCTTTAGACATTTACAATTGTACATTTAGTTTCTTTAAACTGTACATCCAGTTTCTGACCACACAGCCTTAGCACAGCCTCCACAGGTGAAGGGACTCAGTGCCACACGACAACCTTCTCTTCAGATGCCAAGTGCAAGTCTCCAGATCCTCAAGCTACCCTTACTTCTACCCAGCAAACTGTAAGTTCAGGGCTTCCCGCAACCTCCTCAGGTATTGATAATTCACTGGAATGGCTCATAGAATTTGTGACAGTAGTCTATTCGCAATTAGTATTTTATTATAAAGAATGCAAATGTACATCCAGATAGATGAGGCAGGTCTAGAAGAGACCAGAACACAGGAGAGAGCTTCTGTTTCCATGGAGTCAGGGGCACCACATTCATGACACCAGGGAGCTCTCTCTTGAGTCTCAGTGTTCAGAGTTTTTATCCAGGTCTCACTATACAGTTATGCTGATTAATCAATGACTACAAAACTGAACCATCTCTTCTCTGGAGGTTGTGGCCCAGTGCTGGATGTTCTGGCCCTCTCATCCGGAGCTTGCTTTTTCTGACTTGAGCAGCCCCTTCTCAGCACTACCTAAGGACCCAGCATGAGTTATCTCACTAACATCAGCTCAAGTATGCTAGCAACAATAATCATCAGAAATGGTATGTTGTGAACAAGCTCCCATCAAGAGATTCCAGGAACCAGAAACCAAGGAAAAAGACCAGATATATCATTTATTATACACAGACAATATTGGCGATTTTATAGATAATTTTCTTAACATTTTTCCAAGTTTATTTCCACTGTGTTCAGAGAATATACTGCGACTCAGTTCAGTTTTCTAAAATTTGTTGAGAAGTGTTCTTTGACCTGGAATATGATCTATTTTGATTAATATTTTATAGGCACTTGAAAAGGCTGTGTACTCTGCAGTGGTTGGGTATAAGGTTCTGTAAATGTCAATAAGACCAAGTTTGTTACCAATAGTTTGTTACTTAACTAATTTTGTGTGGAAGGTATTTGATTCTAACAGGTACTGGAGAAGATTCTAATGATCTCACTATGATTGCAGAATTGTGTATTTCTCCTACTTCTCATAATTTTTATTTTATACAGAGAGTGAAGCTATATTATTTGGGGCATATAGCTTTGGAATTCTAACATTTCCTTAGCAGATTGATTCCTTCATCTTAAAGAAATGTCTCTTTTTGTTACAGTAGTGCTTGTTATCTTAGAGTCTACTTTGTTTGATGTTAAAAGTGTGACAATGGCTTTCCTTTATTTATTTTTTTCTTTTTGCTGCTTTACTAAGGAAGCCACCACATAATCATAGCACAGAATCATTTTATTATGTTAAAAAATTCCCTAGTATACATTCGGAGTCAATCTACCGTCCTTTAATACTGACCCTAACAACAATTGAGATGATTTTGTTACTAGAGTTTTGCCTTTTCTAATGTTTTATATGAGGGGAATTGTATGGTACATAGTCTTTCATGTCTCCTTTTGTTCATTTAGCACAATAGATTTGGAATTTACCTATGTTGTTGTGGGAGTTGATAGTTTGCTCATTTCTATTGCTGAGTAATATCTCATGGTATTCATATGAGAAAAATTGTCACAGATTTGACCAGGAGCACTTTCAAGCTGATTGTGTGGCATGTTGATAAGTCTTCTCATTCTTGGATCACTTCTTTACTTACTGGCCCAACAAGATGCTTTAGGCTTATCTAACACCTCCTCTGAATCAGCTCAAGATTTTAACTTAAAATTTACCTTAAATTTTAACTTAAAATTTTTACCTTAGAGATTTTTTTGAATCATGCAAATTATTTGTATTGAGGGATAAATATGTAGAGAGCCAAGACAGCCTTGAAATCTCAAGGGAAAATTAATTGCTTTGATTTTATTTTTTAATGTACTCTATTCAGAATTTAGAATAAAATAGGCACTTTTATTTGTTATTTACTTCTCTGTGGAAATTTTCAATTAATTTAAGTCATGTCTCTTATTATTACAGTAGTCACACATATACTAGTAAATGTTTAGCAATGACTGGGAAGGAAAGAGGCCCCCAATTTATAGTCAGTGTGTAATTATATGGTGAAAATACTTCAACAATGGCATATTAAAAGTCACCAATGGGAAGTCAGCCAGCATGCAAAATTAAACAACTGTTTCACAGGCAAGTACAAGACTTACTATCTTGGCTGTATGTGAATGAGACTCTTAAGATGTCTATTCTGTTCAACTCTATGACTTAGATAAGTATCCTCTTTGCCACATGCAGTAACTCTTGGCCATAGAGTTCTCTCCATGAATTCAGAGCATGTGGCAGTTTCAGTATTTATTTTCCTTCATAGGTTGGTTTGATTTGCTTTGTTCTTAGCCTCAGAATTTTTTTTATCTCTTCCATTGATGTAAAAGTGTGTGTGTGTGTGTGTGTGTGTGTGTGTATTCCCATATCTCTATATCTCTCATTACTAGATATTTTATACCTGGTGGATTTCAAGATCAATATCTAGAAATGGATATCTCTAAATAACTTTCTCATGAGATCTAATCCAGAGTAATCATAATTAGATATCTTAGGCAACAATTTAAAACGATTTTATTTACCAACTGAACACATAGGAGTATCTATAAAAATGCTTTCTTCCATGTACCTTATCAATTGATTATTTATAGAATTAAAATATTTGCATTTAGCCTCAGGCCTAGAATAAAAGGACTTCAACATATCGACTTATTATGCATGAATGAGTTTATGATGCATTCTAGATCTTGTATGAATGAGTAGTTTTCATATTTTCTCTATAGTCCCATTAATTTGTTTCAGGGACCCTTAAAGGGACAAAAAGGATTGAATAGGGGTTCTGTTCCAGCTTCCAACTTGTGTTTGATTTATACTCTTGGACTTCAGTAAAAGATTTTATTTAAAGACCTGTTTCACAACTATTTAAAATGTGAAATCCCTCTTTTTCATTTTGTATTCAATCTCTAAAGACTCACAAATGTAAATTCTAGTAGAAATGAGGGCATATTAAAATGCAGTTGAGTTCCTTTACTGGGTCTGTGTTTATTCAGGCTGCTTGCATTCATGTGAACCACCTCTGTCCAACCAGACAGTTTGAGATGAGAAAAACTGGTCCATGCTGTGTAGCACATGGGGTGAAAATATTTCTGGGTCCCTAGAATGTTTGAAAATTTTGTATGACAGCTGTGAACAATTTGCTTTCCTGAAAACCTTTTAATTTTTATTTTTCCTTTTAATTGGCTGAGAAACATTAGAGAATTTCATTTTCCTTCTTACCTTCACTGGAATCTCTTTCAAACAGAGAAATCCTCAAAGGGAATCCAACATTAAAGGAAGCCATTAACAGAGGAGAAAGAGAGAAAAGAGAAATCCACAAATGCCCTCCTAGAAATAGAAGAAATGACCAAGCTTCTTTCATTGGCATAAGTAGGTACTTCTCTCTAAAGCACCTGTAAAGTGTGTGTGTGTGTTTCAAGACTTCAATGTTTGTTCTTTCACATGAAGTCAAGTGCACAATTTAAAAATGGGACTTGGAGCTATGAGTTAAACTAAAGCCCTGGTCATCTGAAAGCCCCATGTAGTCTTGAGAAGAAATAAAATCTTGTAAAGTTTTCTCTTTTCCTGACCTTTTATACTCTTACTCCTCTTCAACCTTTTCAGGATTTTTATAATGCTTCTTTTTCCTTTCTCAAATGTTTGACACAGCTAATATGCCACTTACACCAAGACTTAAGTCCTTTTAGTTATTCAAGCATCATCAACTTAACAGAGTGAGGAAAATTAGGCAGGAAGGACCAAACCTGCTTGGAGAAAGAGAAATGTACATGTTTGTGAGTTTGGAAAACCTGTAGCTTTGATAAATTTGGGCTTGCTACAAAGTGTGGGTGTATGGAAAACTGTCATCATTAAAAAAACAGAAAGATTCTTTTAACCTTTATAGTATTGATATTGATCAATGACTAATCCCCGCCCCCCATCATGTCTAGGTGCCAAAACAGAAACCTGGTCATCATTGCCTTCTCCATTTCCCTTTCCTCCAGCATTGCATTGGTCAATAGTCTATGGGAAAAAAAAAACAATAGGATATATGATTTGATACAATATATATGTGTGTATTTACACACACAAACACACACACAGACATATGTATGATTATGGGAGACCAACAAACCCCTGGTATGCAGTTGGGAAGCTGGTTACCCTGAACAGCCAGTGATATAGTTCTAGTTTGAGTCCAAGGGCCTGAGAATGAGGAGAGCTGATGGTGTAAGTTCCAGTCTAAGTACAGAAGAAGATGATATCTCATCTTGAAGACAGATGTAGAGAGTGAATGCTACCTCCCTCTACCTTTTTTTGTTGTATTTAGTGCCCCAGCAACTTGGATTGATGCCTACTTATCCTAGGGGAGGCAATCTACCTTATTTAGTCTACCAATTCAAATGAGAATCTCATCCAGAAACACTCTCATAGACACACTTAGAAATAACATTTAACCAAATATCTGGGCATTCCAAGGTCCAGTCAAGTTGACAAAAAATTTAGCCATCACAAGCATCTTATCAGGCACCCAGTCCTGTGCCCTCTGCATTTAAATATCTCTAATCCATCTTCTCTTCTCCCTCATGACTCCTCTCAGAGTTCAATGCTTCAAATTCTCTTCCCCTCTCTAGCTTCCTAGATCATATCATTGCATTCATTTTGCTAACATTCTCCAAGTCATGTTATAGAACATAACATGGTACGGTGGCCAGAGCTCTTGAGACCCTGTGCGAGTCTCTCGATCTTTCCTAGCCCCCAGGTTTCATTAAAGAAATCATTTATATGAAAGTATTTTGTAAACTGTAGGGAGCTATGTAAATTAGTGTATGTGGGTTATTTTCTATTCTCTAAGAATGGAATCTGAAAGTAACTGAACACCTCTTTGGATACAAAATTTGAGGCTTCTCATTCTATCTTCCAGAGTTAGAAATACACATTGAGTCCTCTTGGGGAAGTCAGCATGACTGATAGTTTAGATTTTATTTTTTCTTTGAAGAAATAAAAAGTATGGAAATATATCAAGCACCCAATTTTAGTAGCCATTTTATTGCTGAGAGTATACTCTAGGGAAATAGTAGGGCATGGTGTTTAGACAGGACTCAGAGGCAGATTTCTTTGCTTCAATCCAGCTGTGTGATTTGGAGTTAGTCTACTAACTTCCAGTTTTAAGTTTCTTCAAGCTTTAAAGTAGAAATAATATTTCCTTATGGTCGTTATGAAGATTAAATGAGCCCAGGCATATGCAACAGTTACAGATATCAAACCAAAAACTCAGGCATATAAGAAATAGAACTTTATTTTAATAACTCAAATTAATTTATTTTGATGCCTCCTACCTCACCTAGCTATTGTGAAAATTAACCTCAGTCCCCCACAGATTGCCCTTCTACTCTCAGATTTGTTCAGGTGCTACACCAGTGCTATTAATAGAAATATAATGGTAATTATACATGCAACTTTAAGTCTCTAGAAGCCATGTTTTAAAAGCTTAAAATAAGCACATTAATTTTAATAATATTCTATTTAATGCATCATATCCTAATATTATAATTTCAAATGTAATCAATATAAAATATTAATATTTTACATTAATTACAATGCATTGTTGAAACCTGGTGTACAGTCACAACACTTCTTGATTCAAACTAGTCACAGTTCAAGTACTCAGTAGCACACGTGGTTCATAGATAACATATTGGACAGTGCAGTTCCATATGTTAAGGCAACAGCATGTTTGGAAATGAGGGAAAGGAGATCACACTGGTTACTCCACTGAGAAAACTCCATTCCCCTGGCCTGCATTTCTCCTTCTGCTTTGACATTTTAATTAGATGAAGTAAAAAGGAAAGGGGATATATAAAGAAAAATAAGGATTATTATCTGAAAATATCATCTTACACTTTTTACTTCAGTGCCTTGTATTTCTGTGCAAAGACGAGCAACTAATAAATGTTAACAATCCTCTTACTATTATAACTAAGCACCTTTGTCATATTATCATATTCTTCATTTGGGATCCATTTCTTCATTAATATGTTCCTCTAGACCTGCTTTTATGACTTTCCAGAATAAGATAAAGAGGTCTTAATTTAGGATAACTCTATTAGCATGAAATTTCTTTGTTAGAGGAAACAACTGGATAAAGAAATGATTTTATTTGGGCAACGAGTCATTGTTTATTAAAAAAGTAGAGATATTAAAAAACAGCACCCCTTACATGTATGTCTCTAAATACTTTCCAGAGCTCACTTTCAGAGGTGATTCTGAGCTATTGTAAAATATACAGAAAATTGGGATAGAATTCATTTGACCTTTAAAATCCAGATTTCACATTGTATTTGTCATTTTTACTTTTGCCTTTCACATATTTCCTTTGTGGGTCTTTAAGTCAAGGAGGAGAAAATAAATCAATCACATGTAAAGCTATTAGAAGCCCTCAGAGGCAGAAGTGCCCAATATTAATCAAGGGCTTTTTAGACATTATCTTTTTTTAATTACTAAAATGATACTCTGGAGTATTATTAAAATCTCCACTTTATAGATAAGAAAACCAAGGCTCAGGAAGAGCAAATCAGTAGCTCAAGGGCACACGGATGATAGTACGAGCAGGAGATAGTGATCAAACCCAGGTAGCTTGACCCCAAAGCCCAACCTCTCCACCATCAGGCTTCACACTGGCCCTGGGATTTGTGATCTTTTTTTCTGGTTGGGGGGAGGGCGGTACCAGGGATTGCACTCAGGGGTACTCCACCACTGAGCCACATCCCCAGCCCTGTTTTGTGTTTTATTTAGAGACAGGGTCTCACTGAGTTGCTTAGCACTTCACCATTGCTGAGGCTGGCTTTGAACTTGTAATTCTCCTGTCTCAGCCTCCCAAAGTTCTGGGATTACAGGTGTGCACCACGGCACCTGGTTTCTATGATCTTGATTTTAAGAAGTGGACAGCTCTTAATCCACTCAGTGGCTCTGAGTAGCAGGTAAATTTACTTTGATTGATGAAATTCTCACTTGACAAATGTGACTTTTTTGCTGAATATACTCTTTTAAATCATAGCTTTATACATACCACACTTACATGGCATCCATGTATCTGTATCATCTATATCTACATTGATATTAATATCTTTGTTTTTCTTTGCTCATGAAAAGTTCAGAAAACTCAATCTGACTTCCACTTAAAGTAGTAATAATAAAATCATTCCGATTAGCCCTTTCTTATAATGAAATAGCAGAGAGCAAGAAAATCAGAAAGCTTTTTCTATTTCTTTGAAGAATGACATTGGAATCTTAATAGGAATTGCATTAAATCTGTATAGTGCATTTTGTAGTATGGCCTTTTTGACAATATTAATTCTGCCTGTTCAAGAACATGGGAAAATTTTCCATCTTCTAAAGTCTTCTTTAATTTCTTTCTTTAGTGTTCTGTAATTTTTATTGTAGATGTCTTTAACTTCTTTTGTTAGATTAATTCCCAAGTATTTTTTTTTTGAGGCTATTGTATATGGGATAGTTTTCCTAATTTCTCTTTCAACTGATTCATCATTGGCATATAGGAGCACAACTGATTTATGGATGTTAATTTTGTATCTCTGCTGAATTCTTTTATGAATTATAGAAATTTTTTGTGGAGTTCTTTGGGTCTTATAAATATAAGATCATGTCCTCAGCAAACGACGTCTAGAATAGCCAAGACAATCCTTAGAGAGAAGCAAGAGGCATTTCAATACTATAACTTAAATTATGCCAAAGAGCTATGGTAATAAAAACAGCATGAACACCAAAACAGGTATGAATACCAAGGGAATAGAAGACACAGAGACAAACCCACACAAATCCAATTACCTTATACTAGACAAAGGTGCCAAAAACATATATTGGATAAAATCAGCATACTATAGTGATGCCTCCATGTCAATGTTTATAGCAGCTCAATTCACAATAGCTAAACTATGGAACCAACTTAAGTGTCCTTCATAGATGAGTGGTTAAAGAGAATGTGGTATATATATTAAATGGAATATTACTTAGCTATAAAAAAGAATGAAATTATGGCATTTGCCAGTAAATGGAGTTGGAGAATGTCATACTAAGCGAAATAATCCAATCCCAAAAAACCAAAGGCTGAACGTTTTCTCTAATATGTGGATGCTAATTCACAATAAAGGGGGAGGACTGAGGAAGAATAGAGTTACCTTAGAATAGATGGAGGTGAGTAAAGGGAGGGGAGAGAAGGGGATATGGGGATAGGAAAGATAATAGAATGAAACAGACTTTATTACTTTATGTATATATATGACTGCATGATTAATGTGATTCTACAATATGTACAATCAGAAAAATGAAAAATTATACCCCATCCATGTATGATGTATCAAAGTGAATAAATGCATTCTATTGTCATGTATAACTAATTAAAACAAATTTAAAAATTAATAAAAAAGATACCTCTTCAACAAATGGTGCTGGGAAAACTGGAAATCAAAATGTAGTACAATGAAATTTAACCCCTAACTTTCACCCTGCTCAAAACTCAACTCAAAGTGGATCAAGGACCTAGGCATTAGACTAGAGTCCTTGCACCATCTGGAAGAAAATGTAGACTCAACACTCAATGTGTTGGCTTAGGAACTGACTTCCTTAACAAGACTCATAAGCACAAGAAATAAAATTTAAAATAAATAAATGTAACGGCATCAAACTAAAAAGCTTCTTCACAGCAAAGGAAACAATCAAGAACGTGAGCAGAGAGCCTACAGAATGTGAGAAAATCTTTGTCACGTGCACCTCAGATAAGGCATTAATTTCCAAGATATATAAAGAATTAAAAAAGCTTAACACCAAAAGAACAAATAACCAAGTGGAACTAAACAGACACTTCTCAAAATAAGAAATAAGAAATAAGAATGGTCAACAAATATATGAAAAAATGTTCAACATCTCTAGCAATTAGAGAAATGCAAATTAAAACTACACTGAAATCTAACTTCACTCCAACCAGAACGGCAATTATCAAGAATACAAGTAACAACAAATGTTGGCAAGGATGTGGAGAAAAGGGTACATTTACACATTGTGGATAGGACTGCAAATTAATGTAACCACTCTGGAAAACAGTATGGAGGTAGTTTTTAAGGAAAAAACTAAGAACAGAACCACCATTTGACCCATTATCTCACTCTTTGGTATATACCTGAAGGATTTAAAACTAGTATAGTACAGTGACACAGCCATATCAATGTTTATAGCAGCACAATTCACAATAGCTTAGCTGTGGAACCAATTTAAATGCCCATCAAAGAAACTGTGGTATATATACACAATGGAATATTACCCAGCCATAAAGAAGAATGGCTTTATGACATTTGTTAGTAAATAAATGGATCTGGAGACTATGATGCTAAGTGAAATAAGCCAATCCCTAAAACCGAAGGTTCAATGTTTTCCCTGATAGGTAGATGTTAACTTACAACAAGGGGGTGGGAGAATAGAAGTTCACTGGATTAGATAAAGGGAATGAAGGGAAGGGAGGGGAGTTAGGAATAAGAAAGACAGTGGGATGAATCTGACATAACTTTCCTATGTACATATATAAATACATCACAGTGAATCTCACCATAGTGTACATCCACAAGACTGGGATCTTAATTAGAATAAGGTATATTTCATGCTTATGTAAATATATCAAAATAAATTCCACTGTCATGTATAACTAAAAGAAGAAATAAAAAAGAAAAAAGAAATAAGCTAAACTCAGGGGAAAAGAAAAAGAAAAAGAAAACCAGCAAGCTGCAGACACTCACAAGCATATGGATGAATTGCTCAAACATAGGTGGTATAAAAGAAACCAGACAAAATAATATCAATGGTATGATTCTATTTATTTATGAAAAAACCCTAAACTATTGTGTTTAGGAATATATGTTTAGATGGGAAAATAGTAAACAAAAGAAAGTATTAAACAAGTAATAGTAAATAAGATAGTAAACAAAAGTGAGTATTAGACAAGTCCTGATTGTGATTCTCTTCAGAGGGAGGATGTCACCACTGGGAAGAGGTACAAAGGAGGAAAGATGGCTAGAGAATGGTGATTTTTCATTACTTTGGTAATGCTTATGCAGCCATTGTAACAGTTTATTAAGCTGATAATTTTTTCTCTATGTGTGTTATATTTAACAAACATTTTATATTTAAAATATTTGATAAGTCTGGAAAGTGTGACAACTATTAGGAAGCAAAGAAGCCTCCATTAGTGATGACATTACCACCATACAGCGGTGAATAATTCAAAAGTACAAATTTGGTCTCTCAGTTGTGGTTGGGTGAGGAAAACTCCTACATCAGAAGCACCGAGGGAACTTTTGAAGATGCAAGTTCTCATGACTCCTCCACCCTGGGTTTTCATTTATCCATTCAACATTATTTGTTGAGTATCTGCTATGTGTTAGTCCCTGTAGGTGCTGAGGATACTGCAGAAAACAAAACAGACAAATCCCTACTCTTTTGGAGCTTACAATCTGATAGGGCTACAGAAGGACCAAGAAATAAATCAAATAAATTACTATGTGGATTTTTAATATGGAAACAAGTAGCCTTCTCGTTACACTTTCATTGAATTTTCCTCAGTCCACACTTACAGAAAAGCCTATATATGAGTGATGTTAGAATTTAAAGAAAACTAGTTTCTATCATATCACAGAAAATCCAGAGAAGTTTATATAAATTGAAAGTTTTAGGCCAAAGCAAATCAAAATTCTAATTGTCCTTCAAACCCTCAGATCCTACCATCCTCTGTCATTAAACTTTTGAGGTTTAAAATTATCTACCCTCATCATTCTCATCCTGTGTGTATATGTGGGGTTTAGTTTTCCCTCTTAGCACAAATGGGACTTTGTAAGCAAGTGATTCTTTAAAGATGTAGTAAAGAAACTTCTCTGGTTTTACTTTAATTAGTTTTCCATGACTCAGATTGAACAACTGAAATGTCATTCCAGGAATCCAAGAACTTCTTAAATTTTAATTAATATTCTTAACCTGTAACAAAGGAATTTAAGTGACATTAAAACAAATAGAATCATGTCAACAAAAATCCACAAAGTTATAAAAACACCTTGTTTTAAAATCTCTTGTACTCTGTAGAGAACCTCCTGAATATAAAATGGTAGACCTGAATGTAGCATAGATCCCAGGCTCCAAATGACAGTGAAGGACATAGGATCTTACTGGAAGTCATCCTGCTACTGGCAGATCTGAGACTAAACCAAACTCATTTCATTTTCCATTCCTTCTCAATGCACTAGGCTCTCTTCTAAGTCCTGGGGTAGGGGTGTGTGTGTGTGTGTGTGTGTGTGTGTGTATCTGGCATGATGATGTTTGCATTATCATGTATGTATATGTGGAGAGGAAGGGGAAAGGCAGGTCATAAATAAAATGTAAAAGTAGGTAATCTAGGAAATTAGAATATAATAATCAATAAAGAGAAAAGCAGGCTGTGGGAGAGGAGGTTATGGAATTAGAATTTGATATTAGAGATTAGATTTAATATTTTACATAGACTGGTTAGAAAAGGCTTCAAAGATAAACAAAATAAAAATAAAATTTATATTTTTGAACAGATTTCGATTTATAAAATTATTGCAAAGATAGTGCAGAGGATTCCGACATACCCCAAACCTAATTTTCCTTATCATTAACAGCTTAAATTAGTATGATACATTTGTCACAATAATAAACCAATATTGGTATACCATTGTTAGCTGAAGTCAATATTTATCTAGATGTCCTCAGTTTTTTCCTGATATCCTTATCTTTTCCAGGATTCAATCCAGGATACCACATTCCATTTAATAGTCCAGTTTCCTTAGACTCATCTTGCTTTTAACAGTTACTTAGACTTTCCTTATTTTTTTAAAAAATATTTTAATACCTTTATTTTGTTTTATTTGTTTTTATGTGGTGCTGAGGATCGAACCCAGTGCCTCACACTTGCGAGGCAAGTGTTCCACCTCTGAGCCACAATCCCAGCCCCAACTTTCCTTATTTTTTATGATCTTGACATTCTGTAGAACTCTTCATCAATTGGGATATGTGTGTGTTTCTTCATGATTAGACAAGGGTTATATGTTTGGGGAAGGAAGACCACAGAAGTAACCATTCTAATCGTATCATACCAAAGGTACATGCTATCAGTATGACTCATCACTGTTGATGTTAACCTTGACCACAAATGAAATAGTCTTCATGCATATTACCAAGTCTTTGTCCCTCTTTCACTTTCTTTTTTCATTTTCCTTCTCTGATGACATTAGGAAAATTAGATAAATGAAAATTAGATGAGAAATAAGGGCAAAGAGAAATATTGCAAAAGAAGATAGTTTTAAATTGCATCAGAAAATTGAAAAGAAGTATGTAATTTATGTAAATCTATGCACACAAATGAACAGAGTTATGACTAGGAAAAGATTTCTGATGTTTATTCCTGAGTGGAATTCACTTTTATTTTCCTGTTCCCCACAAATAACCAATGGTAGGAGTAAGAGTTTAAGATTTTAAAAGTAAATTAAAATTTCAGTGTTGAAATCTAGGGACTACTTAAGATTAATGATACATCATTCAGTACAACAAAAGTGAAATGGATCCTTTCCTAGGAGTTAGCCAAAGGCTTTTGCAACTGACCATGTAGATTTCAGCCTGAGTCAGTCTGATGCTCCTATTTCATTTTTCCATCACAAATCTACTTCCATGGGCCCTTCACTTTATTGTCTTTTATATTCATAATGAAATTGAGTGAGTTTCTAAATAATGTTTTGTTAAAGCTGAAATTAAGTCTCTTTTGTGCTCTTTATGTGTCATTGTGTGTTAGTTAGCTTCGTATCCTTGTGACCAAAATACCCAATATGAACAATTTAGAGGAGAAAAGATTTATTTTGGCTCATAGTTTCAGAGGATTCAGTCTATAGTTAGCTGGATCCAAAGCAGAAACATAATGGCAGAAGAGTGTGGTAGAAGAACGTTTCTCAACTCATGGCAGCCAGCAAGCAGAGAGAAAGAAAAGGAGATAAAGGAAATGGCCAGGGACAGATGTATTCCCCAAGGCCATGCCCCCAGGGACACACTTCCTCCAGCCATGACCTACTTGCTATAGTTACCAACCAGCAGTCCATTCAAGTTATTAATCCATAATATGGTCAATCCATGACTAGATTAGAGACCTTGTGATCTCACTATTTCACCTCTGGGCATCACTGCATTGCCTAACACCTAAGTTTTGGGGACATTACAGATCTGAACCATAACGGTTGTTCATAGTAAATTTGGGAATTAGAGTGCTCCCTACATATTAGAAGGATCTGTTTACATTGCATTATAATTTTCTCACGTGATCATTATCATAAAGAAATATATAAATAAATATATGGACTTAATATAGGAGCATAATTATATGTGATCGAATCTAAGGTCACATTAAACATTTATGTAATCCACTCATCATCTTGGCAATGTTGAAAACTCAGATGTATTTTACTTTTTCAATAGTTAGGCTCCTGGTAGAGTTTGCTCAGGGTCATAACATCCTAGAATAAAAAGGATCTTTAAAAGGTAGTGTGGCCCATTGGTGGAAATGTAAATTAGTATAGGTACCATGCAAAACAATACGGATGTTCCTCAAAAATTAAAAATAGAACTACCACATGATTCAGCAGACCAGCTACTGGGTATATGCCCAAAGGAAAATAAATCAGTACATAACAGAGACATCTGCATTCCCATGCTCATTGCAACACTAGCCAAGAAAGTGACACAATCTAAATGTTCATCAACTGAGGTACATGGTAAAGAAAATGTGGTACACATATACAGCGGAATACTATGCAGTCATAAAAGAATAAAATCTTGTCATTTGCCACAACATGGATGGAACTAGAGGTGATTATGTTCAATGAAATAAACCAGACACAGAAAGGCAAGCATGGTATGATCTGATCATATGTAGAATATAAAAAGAAGTTGATCTCATAGAAGTTGACAGTAGAGTAGTGGTTACCAGATGTTAGGAAGAGTAAGGGAGAGGGAGGATGGGGAAAGGTTGATTTACAGGTATTAAGTTATAGTTAGGAGAAAGAAGTTCTGGTGTTCTAGTGCATAGTAGGATGACTATAGATAATGTACAGTATATATATTTTGAAAAGTAGAAAAGAGATTTTTATTTATCATCAAGAAATGATAAATGTTTGAGGAGATAGATACATTTAATCTGATTTGAATATTACACAATGTATACATCTGTCAAAACACAATTTTTATGTATCACTTTAAAAAGGCAGTGTTGCCAGGTGTAGTGGCACACACTTGTAATCCCTGTGGCTCAGGAAGCGGAGGCAGGAGGATTGTAAATTCAAAGCCAGCCTTGGTAACTTAGCAAGGCCCTGTCTCAAAATAAAAAAAAAAAAAAAAAAGAGGGCTGGATAGTGGCTCAGTGGTTAAGCACCCCTGGGTTCAATTCGTGGTACAAAAAAAAAAAAAAAAAGGAAGTGTGACTTAATGGAAGCCAGACCCTATCTCTGCATCTAATGGAGGGGATGGAGAATGTCCTGGACTAAATCATTTGGGAGCTACAGAATGTGTATATAAGATGAGGGCGCATACCAGAGGGTTGCTGAAGTCTCACCCTACTTCAGCATTCTTTGGTTCCAGAGCATCAAGTCCACCTACACTACAAATCATAAACCATCCACAAAATGCTCTTCCTATAAAATTTCTGGGCACATGATCTCATAAATTCCCTGAACATCACTAAATTATCTCCTTTTATTGGGAAATTAATTGTTCATTATGTCAGTGTTATCAACACAAATGCTGAGTTAAATTTGGCTTGTGCCTATAAAGGTATTTATCCATTCACAGTGATATTTTTCAAAAAGTACCTTATTTATTCCCACTCACAATGAAAACCAAAGGAAAACAATCAGTCTCCCTAATTCTTTTTGTTAACTAATTTGATTGTTTGCATTATTTGAAAAGTTGAATACTATGTGGAATTGCCTCTGGGTGTAAATTTCCCTTGCAGCTAACAAAAAATCACAGACTAATTCAAGATGGGCACACTCATAGTTACTCACTTGAGAAAATAGAATTGTGCATACCTGCACCTCCTAAGAAAACACCCACATGTACAAAGAGTGTGTTTTTACCAAGACCTGAAATGAGAAAATAAAAGAACTAGAATACCTTCTTCCCACCTCCACCCTAACCACACCTTCCTGCCTTAAGCCTATTGCCCAAACCTGGCTATGCCCCAAAGTAAGCCTCTTTGAAATTTGAAAAGATGTTGAGAGGAAAAAGCAATTGAAAGAATAAGGTCAGCAAGAGAAACTTCTGAAAAATAGATGAAAAGCAGGAAATTCAGTTGGGTGGAGCTTTCTGTAGTGAATTGCTGTCATCTGGACATGTAAGAAAGAAATCAAGACCTCACAAATAACTAGAATTTTGTCTATTCTCAAATTTTCTGTGTTATATTGATCTGGATAAAGGTTGAACAATTCAATTGAATTAGATAAATGGGGTTGTTTTAATGACTGAGTACATTTTTACCTCTTCAACAACCAATGGTAGTTCAAGAAATTCAATGAAATTCTTTGCTTTGATTATTTTGCTTGGACTTCTTGAAACATAACTAATTCAACTTGATTATTTTCTCCTTATACTTCCCAGAAGGTACTATATCTCTACAGAAAAATCAATAGTTCACTTTCATAGTGGCTTCTGGAACTGTCTTACTTCTTCCTTCCCTTCCCTCTGTCTCCTTGGACTTTAGAGTTTGCTGAGCCACTTCAGCCCTCATATCTGCTTTGAAGTCAAGCAGTCTGCTGAGTTCTTTAAAAGATCAGGTAAGTTGGGGCTGGGGCTGGGGCTCAGTGGCAGAGTGCTGGCCTCATATATGTGAAGCACTGGGTTTAATTCTCAGCACCACATATAAATAAATCAATAAAATAAGGTCCATCAACATCTAAAAAATATTAAGTAAGTTAAAAAACAGAACCACAGAAAAACCAATAAATAGAAAAATAAGTTTGTGTCTAAAGAAAAATATTTCCATCAGGAAACAGCCAATTAGGACTCCCATCACAGGATGGGTCTGTGTAGACAGTTGGGAGATGCTAATCTGGCAGCTGGGAGTTGGGACTACATGCTTGTGCTCTGTAGATCCAGAAATCAAGCTAAATAGAATTTTACAGTCCTAGAGCCAAACCAGTTGTTGCTCTAATATTGAGGCCAAAATTTGTTGGTCTGCACAGGTCAATCAACTTATTTTGTATCTATAAAGAATCTATGAAGCAGGAATTTGAGCCAATTATTTGGCTTCAGTCACCTTTAAGCAGATTGGCACAGTAATTAAAATTTCAAAACCATTGCTTGGTTTGCAAATGCATTTAATCCCTTGATATAAATATGTTTCATTTTTTTTCATTTTTCATTCTGAAAAGTAAAGGAAAGTCTAAATGCAGAAGACTTGTAGCTTTCAGAAAAGCACGTATTCCTAGGGCGTTTACATTACTAATCAAGCTGCAATTTCTGCAAGAGCAAAGGGGGCCATCTATTACATTGACATGTACAAACAATTTGGTTTATTAAATCTGACCTGAGCCAAAATGTTTGTCATATAATAGTAGCTTTGTCAGTGAAAGTCAAGCAAAAATTTCACCAGCATCAGCATTGATTCACTGTTCATACAGTGACGAAATTAATGAGTATCTCTATCCCTAACAAAGAACTAGAGTTACAGAAAGATTGCAACATTTGAAAACATTTCAGTTGAAAATCATGGGAAGAGAATGTGATTTGATATCATTACACCAAATATCAATCGAGTATTTACATAGTAACACATTATAGTGGCAACAAGCATCTGAAGTGAATGATACCTTCCTTCAAATAGTGTGTGGAAGACATAGTCACCTATGTAAAGCATTGAAATAAGGTATTAAATCACTATTATGGCATATATATATTATGCACATACATGTATAATATATACACATATGTATTTTGTATAAATATATATGCTGGCCATTGAGTAAAGCCTTGTGGGATTCCCATGGGTGAGGCCTAATTAGGCTAGTGAATTGGGGAGAATGGGAAAAGTATTCCAATCTGTGTTCTAAGAAAAATGAGGACAAGTCTGCTCTTTTCATGATATTGGAGCAGTAGCCTAGAAATTTCCTACAGGGTTTTAGTTTATAGGTTTCAGGTACTGAGTTGTCCTTTCACTTAGTCATAAATAAGCCGTATGGATTTTATGTTTAGACCGTTTGAACAATTGGAAGTTTCTACACTGAAGCAGAAGGTTTCTCTTTAGGTAATATCCAATTATTTTGGAAGTATTGCTTTTGATAGAAAATAACATTTCATGTGATATTCTCTAACTGAACTCTGTCTTGTGGTAGTTCCCAATTTTCATCTATTGCAAAGAAAATGGCTTAGTATGAGAACAAAAGGAGGAGGGGGAAGAAGAAGAAAGGAGGAAGAGGGAATGAGGAGAAGAAGGGGGAAGAAGAGGAGGAAAAAGAGGAGGAGAAACGATGGGAGTCATCTCTAGTTTTTAAGTTCTTAAAATAATTGAATTTGGTATGTGAGGTAGAAATATGTGTCAGAGATGACTGCCAGACTTTATCTTGGGTGACTGGTGGACAGAGTTATCAACCAAGATAGGAAATTTCCAAGAAGGAGCAGATATGTTTTAGGAATATAACGAAGTTGAATTTAAATAGTCACCAAGGCTTTCAAGAAGAGATGATATGAGTTTGGTACTTAGGGGTAAAGTCAGGTTTGGGATATGAAGTATAGGCTTATTTGCATAAAATAATAATTACATCTATCAGTGGGATGGGCTTGCCAAAGAAGAGATCACAGAATAGAGAGAAAGCATAGAAGTCTTGTTTTTATTTTGCTAATAAAAATATATATTATTTAAACATTTTCTGAAAATAAGCATAGGAAGAGTTTGGATAATTTGAAGTATGAAAAACTTTATTGTGAATGCAACATTAAGGACAGTACAGACTATCTCTATAATTTGGAAATCTTCAGCATGTCAACATTGATATTTCACCATAAAATGCTCCTTGGAACTCATATCAGGATAAGAAATAATGGACACTAAATAATCTGATCAAAATGATGACATTTCTTACCACATATTTTTGTTTTCCTTGTATGTTATAAGGACATTCAACCTAAAACCCTATACTTTCTGGTCAATTAAATTCCCTTCAAATATTTAAAATTAATAGGACCTCACACTGTTGGATCATCCCATAGTATAGTCAATCATGTTTTTGAAACAATGATGTGGAGCTTTTTAAATCTAGGATGTTTCTACATTTTAAACTTGAATATCATGGAAAGAATAAGAACACTAAAGCTGGAACAGACTGTAAAGATGACTCAATTCATCCCTCTCATTTTACAGGTTAGAAAATGCAGAACTTTCCCCTAAACAGTTAAAGGAGGTGCCAAAAATGATCCAGAATCTAAACAGTAATCCAGCTCTCTTGACCTCAACCCCAGTGCCCTCTGCCCTACAACATGCTACCTGCCTTCCAAGAGGACCAGTTTCCCCTTCCCAAATCACTTCACTACCATAGAGATTGGTCATTGATTTCTCTTTACTCTAAATCTTAAAAATAAATCAAAAACCCTAATCCAGGAACCAAATATGTATATAGCCTCTTCAGTAACCAACTGCACAAATAATTGAAAATTGGAGGTTTAACCTAACATTCTACATTGAAAAATGGACATAGTATATTAAAACTAAAAACTGTGAGAGAGAAAAAAAGTACTATTTCTACATAGCTCTTTACACTTCCACGTTTAAAACCACTTAAGCTGTTCATATACATGATGACATTTTTTCCCCTTGTGCTGAGGATTGAACCCAGGTGTGCTTTACCACTGAGCTACTTTTTTATTTTGCATTTTGATGCAAGGTCTCACTAAGTTGTGCTCAAACTTGTGATCCTCCTCTCTCAGCTTCCTGAGTAGCCAAGATTACAGGTAGGTATCACTACACCCATTCGATTTAAAACCAAAGCCAAGGATAATTTTGCCAGGAATTATTGAAACTGATTTGACTGATTCAGTTTGGTTTCATGAAGATGCCACTTTAGATTATATATAAGCATGTGTATGTGTGTGTGTATATATGTAATTGCACATGTGTATTTATTATATATACATACATGTGCAATATATATATGTTATATATATGTTTTTCTCCCCAATTCCTCTTGTCTTCTCTTGAAAAGGCCTGGAAGAGCTGGGGGAAGTGGTACATGCCTGTAAGTACAGAAGCTCAGGGGGCTGAGGCAAGAGGATCACGAGTTCAAAGCCAGCCTTAGCAAAGTGAGGTGCTAAGCAACTCAGTGAGACTCTGTCTCTAAATAAAATACAAAATAGGGCTGGGGATGTGGCTCAGTGGTCGAGTGCCCCTGAGTTCAATCTTTGGTAAACCCCTCCCCTGCCAAAAAAAAAAGGCGGCCAGGGAAAATAAAACAATCAAATCATTGTGTTTCTAACACAACCTAAAATTAACAGGAGGTTAAAAAAGAAAGAAAAGAAGATTAATTAAATGCCATGCTCAGCTGAAGAGGGAGCCTTTCAGATGAAGGCTTCCTGGCACTATGGACTTGGGGCTGGCTTCCTACATTAAGCTTGAACTTTGCCAACAGAAACTGCTGTGTGGCTGACTCAACAATTCTTTCTTGAAAGTAGAGTGCCACTTCTCAATACAGCCATGATCCCAGAGTTCACTGAGAGTATGCACACTGAATGGAGTTTGTTAAGCCACTGGCGGTCACAACCCTTCCTGACTTCTTCCACTGTCTATCACATCTCTTTTCTCCTTAGTATTCTCCAGTTGAATTTAACTGCAATCTATTTTAAGGGGTCCAGAAAGCATGTCCTCAAACTGTATCTCTTTCTCTCCTCTTTCATTTTTAGTTAGTAGCTATCGCTCAAACCATGTAGGTGGTGGCAGTAAATTCTTACATAATGAATACATTTGGAGATATTTCCACTCCAAGACTTTAATTATGTAAATAAAACTGAGCTTTTAACAAGTATTATTTTACAAGTTCTTTTATCTGTTCTTTGAGTCTAAGAATGACACATTTGAAGGCTTCACTAATAGCAAAACCTGGGGTTGTTGTCTGCATAAAATTTAAATATTGTATCCCCAGTCAAATTTGCCAAAAGATATCCTTTCCTGAAGAACTTGTGTATTTTGCTTTTTTAGGCTCTTTGGACTAGCTTGTCTCAGCTCTTCTTGTTGTGATGTCTTTTAGGTTTAAAAACATGGAAGAAAGAAAATTCAAAGAACTGGCATCTTATGAAATCTCAAGATCATAAAATACAAACCTAAGTCATCTTGATATCCCTATTTGTTTAGAGAGGCATCCACATCAATGTCAGTTTGAAAGAATGGAGCACAGACAGTATTACTCAAGAGCCTGAATCCACTTTCCCAATTGATGCGTCATTAACAGTTGCCCCATCTTTAATCCTGCTCACTTGGCTGCTGGCAAGTGCCCCATCTTGCTTGCTCAGCCCCGAACATCTTGGTCTACACATAGGTTCTTGCAGTCTCTAGTTTCAAGGGAATTTCTATAAGTGAATCATTTTCCATTGGTAAATTCAGTGTTTTGTGTTTTGCCAACATGGCAAGAGAAAACCCACTCAGGGATGTAGGCAAGCTCTCAGCCAACTTCACACTCCACATGAATATGAAAACTCATGTTATCTATGGCCTTAAGAGTTCTGTGCAAACACATTTTCAATCCTTAGTACTAAGAAAAGACAAAAATGCTTCTTCTCTTTTGTCCTCCCATCTCCTATTCTCAACATTTGGTCAAAATCTATAGTCAACTCATTTGAGTCAATGACAAGGAGTTAACTGCTCTATGTAGAACAATTTTCCTTGCGATTCATTTATTCTTGATGAGACATTACGCATGCCAAGTGGAACATTATTATAAATTCCAAATTTGTGCAATTCTGCCAGTTGTCCTAGGATCTGAAAGGCAGACACTTGTGGGACTTTAAATAATGGAAAAGCTTCTGCTCTTAATAGAGCATCTCTGCTTTAAATACAATTGCAGAAGCATTGCAAATAGAACTGGCTAACCAAAACTTTCTAAATCATGTATACTAATTTCCAGAGTAAACCAGGAATGTAAATCAACTGTGGAGAAATGTAAAGTGTGTTTTTAGACTGAACAGATTCATTACTTGGATCATCTATGTGGTTATGTGCTTTTTAATGTCTCCCAGGTTTACTGCACTTGGTTTCTGTCATTGTCTGATAATCTGTCATAAACTATTTTTCTAGTTTATATCCTACTACTTCTCATTTTACGCTTTTGAAATTTTGCAATTGCAAAATATTTTAGAGTTTACAAAGGAAATTTACACATATATCTCCTTTCACTTTTGATCCAACAAGATGGAAGGTTGGCATCTCTATCTTCCCACCATCCAGTTGAGCAAACAACCAGATTGGAGCTCAGATTAAAAGCTCCAGTGATTTGTCAAAGCACAGAACTGTGATTACTGGGATACTAGATTTCTAATGGCAAGTTCCCCTTTAAAACCCCAGCATCACAACACTCACTTTTTGTGTCTAAGACTTAGTGTACACAGTATTGTCCCCACTCATTTAGCCTTCACTTTCTGGAGTTTTGCACTGTATGGGAGGAGAGTGTGCTATATAATAAGGCTACATGGTTGATTCCAACTTGTAAGTTGTGGCTGAGCCAAAAGGTGTCTGAAAAGGGGAAGTGAAGGGCATGTGGCTCTTGGGAAGGATGTGGATGAGTAGGTTGACTTTAGTCGGTGTAAAATGCCCCCATATGGTACAGTTGAGTTGAATGTGTATTCTGGACCATTGCTTTTGCAACGTAGTCCTGCTGCCTAATATGCCCAACAGTACAGATCCATTCTTTCAAGGCAAGACTTCTGTGAAAATCTTTCTTCTTTTCTTTCCTTCCTTCCTTTCTTTCTTCCTTCTTTCCTTCCTTTCTCTCCCCCCTCCCTTTTTTTTACCCCAATAGAGAGATGTCTAGGGAGTAGTTACTCTTTAAAGATGTCCCCAAACAATTCTGTCCTTCCTACCAAAAGGTGGAGCTTATGTTCCCTTTCCTTGAATCTGGATTGGGCCTAACAAAAATGTAATGTGCTGAGACTTCTAAGCCGAGATGTTAGGAAGGCCTGGAAGCTTTTGCTTCCTTCCTTTTGGGGCCACAAGCTACCATGTAAGAAATCCAGACTAACCAGATGGAGAGAGAAGTCACATGGAGAGGCCCTAGAAGATGGAAGGGCAGATAAAGGCCTGTGGAAGAGTACCAGGTGCCAATCACCAAATTCCATCTGCAGCCCAGAATCCATATGACTATAACCTCATGGGCAACCCCAATAAGGCTAGAGGAAGAACCACCTAGTAAATCCTAGCTAAACCATAAAATTATGAAATATAATAAGATCATTGTTGTTTTAAGCTACTAAGATTTTAGATAGTTTGTTATATAGCATAATTGGTCACTTACATCCTTGTCTGAATGTTTAGTAACCTCCAGCAAGTCCTTGGAAGATCTGGACCCCAGGTAGGCTGACATGGAACAGATTTGGGAACTATAAAGCAGGTGGAAAGTAGATGGCTGTCAGTGAGTAGGGAAAGAATTTATGCTAGATGGTATAGCAACTGGAAAGGGGAAATACAGAGGATAAAAAAGCAGTACTTGTTAAGATTTCAAATTCAGTTCTATGGAACCGGATCTTTTTCTTGTGCTCCATGTTTTATTTAAAATAGAGACAAATACTTCCTTAAGTACAGATTCACTTGGCCACAACACTTTAAGAAATGCATCTGTTTTCTTCTTTTGTGATCATTCCTGCATATAAGAATTAGAAAAAAAAAGACTCAATGATGAAAACATATGACATTGTGTTTTGGGGGCTTGAACTTAGTAAACCTTAGGCATGTGCATCTTTGTATCCCTGGAAAAAGAGCACATTGTTTGGCACATGCGAGTCACTTAGGACTTTTCCCCCGAGTATCTGATTTGAGGTACTGTCAGACTCCAGAATAGTTAGTGAGCAGGAAAGAGGCTCTCAGATCTACTCATGGATCAAAGGGTTCTGGCCCTAACTGTCTGTCATTCAAAGGAGAAAACTGGATCATAATTGTCCTTTTATTATTACTATGAATGTCTGTCTATCTAGGATGCCCACAAAACCTTGGATAAAGCTAAGAAATTGGAAGAAACATGTAAGTTAAAACGAGCTCAACATCCCTTGCTTCTTCTATTTATTTATTTGGTCTGAGATGATCCCCATATTCACTTACCATATGGCATTAAATCATTCTGGTCCTTGAGTTATTATTACATGATTCAAAGAGTATAATTTACAGAATTGCCAGCCCAGACTGCACTCTGTCCCACACCAAAAAAAGACCACAAGGAGGGGAGAAGAAAAATGACTGTTTCCTGGTAGCCCATATTTACGCAATTTTCTCCCACCACAGATTGTTTTGGCAGTCTAGACAGAGTCTTGTAAAGTCCTTCCCTGATGTCATCCACATCCTTCCTTGATAAGTTCAAAACGAGTCTTGGAGCAAGCATGGCTCCTCTAGCAATGCCGTATAAATAATTAATGCAATACCACCTGGGAGAGGCCTTTGGACTCCAGCGATGCCCACATGAGAGGATCGGATGGATGAGCTGGCCACCAGATCATGTAAATATGTGGTAGGGAGTGCAACTGCTGAGGGGAAGGAAGGAGCAACACATATGGGCATTTTGTATTTTAAAAGAACTTTGGGGAAAACAAAACAGATTAGAGAGAGAAGCAGGCTAGATTTAGGGAGAAATTAAAGAAATGATTTTGTTATGGAAGTCAGTGACACACTCTGGAATTAATGATTTCTTAAAAGGCAATTTAAAATTGTATTTATAAGCAGATATTGGATCTTATAACTTTATTTGTAGAGAAGAAAATATTTCCAGGTTAGGACTTGAAATTCAGGTTATGAAGGCTAGAATTTATTCTATTTCTTTGTCAATAGAATAATAAACTACATAAACTGATGCATGTATGATAGGATAGAGGATACAAACCAATGTTAATATTTTCTAACAGAACATAACAGAATATATAAAACATTCAAGTGGTTATCAGGCTTACAGACTTATTGAAAAAATTAATGAGTTTGTTAGAAAATAATTTCTTCATCAGCAAACACAAGGAAAGACACATCTCCCTATCAAAAGTCTGAAATTTTCCTTTGTCCTAAATTTTTATTGTCAAGTGCTTATATACTTGTCTTCAACTGGAAATGAAAGAAAACTGCTTCTCACACTGCACTTTTAATATTCTTTCTAGTCTGATTAAACTCTCAAAAATATGAAATTGTAGAAAAGGAAATAAGAAATGTTGGATTTCATTCTCCTTGCATTTTTCCTGCTGTTGGTTATTTTAGAACAAAAGAATAGGAAATTCTTCAAGACAAGGTTTTTCTCTGCATCCTGACATGTTTCTCAGTGTCTTCACCTCTCTCCTGTCTTGCTCAGGACCTCTCTTCTTGAAAGGCTATTTTAATGCTTTTATAAGTATTATCCTGTAGAGATTCCAGCTGTAACTAAAACCTGGTCTTGTTTTCTTCTCACTTAAGAACCTTTGATAACCTCTGATCTCCTTTGTGTGCCCTGCCATCAGCCTCACCCAGTTTCACAACTCTGCCTATCCTCTTTGGCTGGAGCCACAACTTCCACCAGTGCTTGGACCTCTAGGACCTCTAAACATCAATGACTTGGCCCTCTCTGCAGCTCCTTCATGAATATACCCCATTTTGATTGCCTGGAAAATTGCTGTTTAAGAAACAGACCTCTTGTACTCTTTCAATCTGTGTGGTCCTAATGGGTTCCTTTAATTGGCCAGTCCTGGTTCTACATCCTACAGTGGGCACCACATAAAAACAGGCTTTGGTCACTTGTATACTGGCCACAGTTTCTGGCTGAATGCACTATTGCTGTGTATCTCCCTTAACTGTGTATTCTGGCCTCTGACCTCTGTCCACTTCATCCCTCAGAGTAGCTTGCCTCTAGATTCCAATCTTCTACTTTATTCTTCAACATACATTCATGTCACTTATCTATGGGGACAGGTTTTGAGAACTGCAACATTAGGCAATTTCACTGTTGTGCATATGTCACAGAGTGTACTTAAACTAAAACGGCTATGTCATCATTAGATGATATAGTGTCTTGGGACCACCATCTTATATGTGGTCCATCATTGAAAAAACATGGCTGTGCAATGTATGGCTGTATTATTTGTATCATTTGCTGGATTATTTTATTTTCTTTCAGTTGTGGGGCTCAAGACTTTATCAGACTTTCAAGGTTAGTACCCTGATTTAAGTTTATCTCAGCCTTATCCAACACAAAATTCCCTGTTCCCTTAAAAATTGTGTCCTTTATTCTCTCCAGTATAAGTCTTCTTATCTTATGTTTATATTTTTGCCAGAAAATAAGTTCCTAAAGGGCAGTGATATTATCTTACCCTTTATGGTATGCCTAGGGCACAGTTTAGTGCCTGATACAGAGCAGTGTTTTTTGAATGAGTGAATGTGATTTTCTAATTTTCTAATTATCAGTCTCATTATGTTCACTTGCATTATCAGATTGGTTGGAAGACAGTGGGTCTTCAATAAATATTTTTGAGTTAAATGAAAAAGATTGTTAATATCCTTTCATAGTGCTTAATGTTATAATGAACAATAAGTAGTATTTCTAATTTTTAAATTAAAAAAGATAAAAACATTTTTGAAGATAAACATATCTTTCTAAGCTCAGCATTGTGAACTCAGTTGAGATTAAATTAGTACCTCCTTAATTAAAAATAATATTTTCTTAATTGAAAATTTGTGACTAATGGAGACAAGGTGCTGAAATATTGTCCAGAACAAAAAATAAAAAGGTTTTCTAACCAGGTGCATCAGAGGAACAACATTAAAACTCCGTTATTATGAAACGCTATAAAAAATTCATTTACTACCAAGAAATATGTTTAAAAAGTATTTAAAACTAATTTGAAAAAAGTAACCATAGCTTACTTTTGAAACGTGAATTCCCATTAATATTGGACATATTGGACATATTGTATATATAATATCATAAATGATATTTTGATAAATGATAAACCTAAAAGTCACTTAAGCAGCTTGTGAATAGTGGCTTTTCCCATTTACTTATCCATTTACTCAGCTAAGATAAATTGGTAATGTCTCTATGCCAAGGACTGTGTGTGTTGGGGGTCATACCCTGAGAGAAGGAAACTTATGCAAGGCCTAAGTCCATAAAACAAGTGACTGTCCAGCTAAGCCTTCTCTAGGAATGTACAAATGAGGAAAGGTCTGTATATAATTCAGCTTCACTTTAACCAGGAAAATAGGTATTAAAACAACAATGAGATGTGACTTTTATCCACTAGTTGCAATATTTAAACAGCATGAGAATAGCAGATGCTTGTGTATATATGGGGCAAATGATACTTTCACATAGTGTTGGCTGAGGTCTAAATTGCTAAAGCCTCTGAAGAACAACCTGATGCATATACAGTATAAATGGTCATTCTTTATAACCCAGCAGATCCATTGAGTTTATTCCTTTAAAAAATCTCTCTCTCTCTTTATCTCTCTCTCTCCCCCACCTCTCTCTCTCTCTTATATATATATTTATATATAATATTTATTTATATAAATATATAATATTTATTTATACTTATAAATGTAAATATTTATACTCAAAGACACGTATTTTCTTTCTTGTCTCTGAATTTAAAGATATTTTATTAACACATATTAATTATACATATTAATGGGGTTCAGTGTGATTTTTTTATACATGCAAATGGTATTCACTGATCAAATCCAAGACCCCACCACCTTGCTAATCTCTTAATCATTATTCTACTTTTGGTTCAACATTTTTTAGTTTCAACATACGAGAGAGAAATTGTGATACTTGTTTATGTCTGCTTTCTCTTAACACATGGAATGTGTGTGTGTGTGTATGTGTGTATACATTTGTATATCAGCAAAAAAAATTGATGACTACCTTAATGCCCAACTATAGGCAAGAAAATAGATATATTATGGTGTAGTCTAGACCAGTTAAAATCATCATGGGTATATTCAAAAATAATGTTGAGTGAAGCAAAATTATGTATTTGCTTATGTAAATTTAAAAGCACAAATTTAAAAGATGACGTTATTTGGACACATACATATATATGTAAAAGGATGAAAACAGAATGGGAACAATGAAAAGAAGAACAGAACGAAAATAAAACTAATTTTGGTCATTTTGAAAATGGGGACAGGAATGAGTCTTAGGGGGTCATATCTAAGAATTATTTAGATTTGTCTATAATTTTTTATTTCTTTAAAAAATACTGGTTGCTGCTGGTCACAGTGGTGCATGCCTGTAATCTCAGTGGCTCGAGGGGCTGAGGCAGGAGGATCGTGAGTTCAAATCTCGCCTCCGCAAAAGCAAGGCACTAAGCAAATCAGTGAGACCCTGTCTCTAAATAAAACACAAAACAGAGCTGGGGATGTTACTCAGTGGTTGAGTGCCCCTGAGTTCAACCCCTGGTACCACCCTCCCCCCCAAAAAACAAAATAAAACAAACAAACAAAAACAACACTGGCTGAAGCAATGATGACAAAACATTAACAGTTGTTATTTCCGGATAATGGGAATATGAGTATTTATTACATTTCCCTTGGAATTCTTCTATGTTTCTCTTATTTCTTC
Organism: Geosciurus inauris; assembly: GCA_004024805.1. Lineage (NCBI taxonomy): Eukaryota > Metazoa > Chordata > Mammalia > Rodentia > Sciuridae > Geosciurus > Geosciurus inauris. The sequence continues at coordinate 109,922 of PVHX01000968.1, forward strand.
AAAAACATACAAGTAGTGACAAGTGTGCATTAACACCCAAACCACAATGTCTCGTGGTCCCCATCTGCCACCTCAGGATCCTGGTCTAAACACAAAGGACACTAATGGGATCCTTGAGTTTCTCCTTTGCAGGAGCAAAACTGCTCATGTCCTTCCACTGAGCTGCTCTATAGTGCAAGGCAGTGTGTGTGTTTGTGTGTGTGAAAGAGAGAGAGAGAGAGAGATTCTTCAGCACTGGTCCTCATGGCAGCCTGCTTCTGTTCACAGTCAGGAGCACAGATCATTTCTTGTGGCTACAGGGCACCTAGTACCAGTCCCTAATGTAGTACTCTAGGAATGAACCCTAGGCTTCCCTAGCTACAATCCCATCCATCTTTTTTTGCAGTTTCCATCTCTTCCAGGGGTCTCTGCATTCAAAGAAGAGAAAAGAGGAGGGTAAGAGGGAAGTTAGAACAAATCAGCCCTACTTTTTACATTAAAGGAAAAATCAGCCCTACTTTCTACATTAACCCTCAAGATAAAACTTGACATATATGGACTTCCACAAAGAACCCAACAAATCTGCCAAGAAGCAGACACTTTGAAGAGCTCAAAGTGGTCTCCTTACATGGGTGATGTTTGCATGAGGAGGAAGATGAATTAGGTAGAGGAAAATGTGGAGGGCGGGGAGAGCAGCATATGGGTAGATCCTGAGGTGGGCAAGTGGTTGGGGCAACTGGGGAGTGAAAGGATCCAGCAGGACTAAAGAAGATTCTTGTTGAGATTTTATCCAAGGGACAGCAGGATGCCACTGAGAGTTTACCCCAGATTCTGTGGGTCACACTACTGTCCTCTCCTCATGCCCAGTGTCACATGAACTTCACTGGTGTCAGAATTCAAGTCAGGTAATAGATAGACATTGGCATGTAGAGGATAGGCATGTGGCATGTGGCAGTTGGACATGTGGCATGTAGACATTCTATTCAACATAGAAGAGCACTATGGAGGTGAAAGTTAATGGTGGGGGCAGAAGTTAGAGACTCAAACCCTGCTTGGAGAAACTCCTTCCAGCAGCAAGCCTGACTCATCGAGAACACTGTCTACAGCGCACTACATGACTTACAACCCAACTCCCTCAGTGACTCAGCATGTTTCTGGTGTCACACTGCACCCAGGTAATGTATATTCAATATTGGTAAAAGTGGAACAAAAAGGAAAAGTTTGCTTTCTTCCTGTCACCCTCTAAGATCAAACCTGCCCCTTGATCACAGCCACTGTGATTGTCTCACAACTCATATCTAAGAATACCACTCCTAATGCCATTCTTTGTCAACAGGATTAGATCCAGCTTTCTTTGAATGCCAAATGGAGTCCTTGGTCTGGGCCTCTTGCCTGTCCAGTATCCGCTCCTCCCACTCTCCCATATATGTTGTTCTCAGAGCTGCTTGAACTCTCTATTCCCTGAATACGTAGTGTTCTTTTAGACTGCATGTCCTCCCTTTGCCCAGGCCAGCAATGCCCCTTCACCTCTTGCTTGCTTAAGGGGACACATTTCATCCACAAAACCTTCCATGCCTTTCTAAGCAGGGTTAGCGGCTCCACCTATAAGTCTTATGGCAAAGGATTGTGTGCAAGTCTGTATTCATGCTAAACTGACTTGCTCATTATCAGGGATTCTAGGCTATTAATTTCTATACCCCTTATATATAGCACAGTGCCTGATGCATATTCAGTGAATTGAAGTAATCTGTGTAAGGTCAGATCAGCGGTAAAGACTTTATTGGGATCCGCTCTTGGGCGAGGTTCACCAGTCCACCAGTGTGGGTCGAGGAAGTCGGGCCCAAGACTGGGAGAGGCTATTTTTATAGGTAGGTTGAGGGAGGGGGATTCTCAGGAAGAGGCATCTCTTCTTGGTTGGCTGAGGCCCAGTGACAGGTATGGGCTGATTTCAGAGGTCAGCGTGTTCACTGATGACTGGTTGACGTCAGAGCGGTGAGCAGTCGAACATTTGGTGCACGTGGGAAGTCTTGGCACACGCAGGTAACTTCAGATGCCCGGCCCCCATTTGTTTAGCTGCCATTTCTTGACCCAACAATCTGCAAGAGAAAATTTCAGAAAGCAAATTTTAGAAAAGCCAAATAACAATAATCTTCAGTTCTACCCTTCTGGATTCTCTATGTCTTTGCCGTCCTCCATTAATGCCACTAATGTAGTTAATCAAGAGTTGATTGTAAGATTATCAGATCAAAGAATACAAGTTTTCCAAGAGGATGTATTCAGAACTGAAGCATTACATTGGCATGTAATGGAACAATTACAGTAGCTCCAAACTACTATAAGAAATTCTTCTAAAATTTTTCACTTTGAAGAAAAAATATGAAGATGCCCTCCAAATAGTTTCAGTAGAAAACTTCTTATTGCTGACACATACTATGTGTCAAATATTCTACTAAAGGCATTATCTCTCTCAACACTCACTACAAGTGTATGAGATGAATATTATTATGGGACCCATTTCATTGATAAGAAAACCGAAGCATAGAGGCTGAGTTATTTCCTAAAGTCACATGATGAGGAAGCCATAATTCAAACCCAATAAGTTGGGCTCCAGAGTTTAAAGTGCTGGTCTCAGTGTTGAACTTCTTATAACTACCCATAATTAGTTTATGTTGCCAGGATTCATTTTTGATGAAATTTATTAGTATTTATACAAGCATCACTTAAAATGTTAAAATTCTGCCATTGTTGTTGGAAACACACCATTCTAACACTCCTGAGTACTTCTATGGCTCCGATCCTCTTGGGTCCACCTCTGGGCCATTCCCCACACCACATACCTCACCAAGGTCCAGCAACACAGGATAAACCTAAAGTCATTCTGACTCCTACTTCAGGTCTGTGGCCCCCAGGTGTGCTGGTGGGTTAGTGTCTATGCAATTCTAGATGTGAAATATTTTGAATATCATCCTTATATGTAACAAGGTCAACTTATGAACCTCAGACTATCAATAATGGTAAAGTAGGCAGGGAGAGGTTAGATATGTTCCTTAAGAGATAGGAAGAATTATAAATCTATGCTCGTCTGCTGCCTATGGGCAGAGCAAGGTCTTTGGTTTACACTGCAGCATATTTACCTCTCCAGTACCCCACTTACTACTACATGCCTCTGAGAAAAGCACATACATAACCTTGTGGATCTTCAGTTTGTTCACTTAGGGATGATGCTAATTTTTCATAGACACTATGAAAATTAAATTTTAGAGAGTACATGAAATGTTTAATTCATGTACATAGCTGTTGACACATTGTTATTGTTCAGAAGATTTGAAGTTTGCTAGATATCGATGTTATATACAATGAGCAAAGTATTTGTGTCTATAAGGTGGTTCTAAGCAGTAATATAAGCAAAGCTATCGGAACCATGCTTGATGTAATAAACCTTTAAAAAGATGTTGGTTATTTTTATTTTGTCATAAACCAATTCCATTTAAAGTTTGTAATTTATGTGGTTTTTTGAGAATGGACTTTCCATTTAAACTTTTTCTCCTAAAATTTTTTTCTAGAAGCTGGGTGTATAGCTTAGTGTTGGAGTGCTTACCTAGCATATGTGAGGCCTGGGTTCAATCCCAATATATATTAAAAAAAACTATTCCAGGCTGAAACTCTGAAATATTATGGAAATACACATACACGTATATGTGTGTGTATACATATAATTATATATATATAATTAGCCCCAACTTCTCTAGTTTGGATCTAGAGTGCCTACAAAGGCTTGCATGTTAAAGACTTGGTCATCAGCCTATAGAACTATTGGGAGGTAGTGGAACATTTAGTGGGTGGGGTCTAGTGGGAGTGAGTTAGGTCACTCTCACTATAGGATGAAGAGGATACTGGGGCCCCAGTCCAGTACTGTCTCTCCTCTTCTCAGCCACCATGAGGTAAGTAGCTTTTCTCCACTATGTGCTTCTGCCATGACATGCTTCCCTGTTTGAGACCCAAAAGCAATGGCACACCAACTGGCCATTGACTACAATCTCTGAAACCAGGAGCCAAAATAAGCTTTCTTTTTTCCTTTTTTTTTTTTTTTTTTGGTACCAGGGATTGAACTCAGGGGCACTCGACCACTGAGCCACATCCCAAGCTCTATTTTGTATTTTATTTAGACAGGGTCTTACTGCATTGCTTAGTGCCTTGCTTTTGCTGAAGCTGGCTTTGAACTTGAGGTCCTCCTGCCTCAGCCTCCAAAGCCACTGGGATTATAGGTATGTGCCATTGTGCCCAGCTCTCCTTTGCCTTCTTTATGAAACTAATTCTAGAGGAGACAAGAAGAGATGGGGGGAATATGTATATATGCACATATGCATGTGTATACATATATAATACATATACATGTGCAATGAAGAAAATGTTTGATAGTGAATGATGAATAAATGAATAAAAGGGCATGTTTCCAATTTGCTGCATATAAAATTTGGTTTTCAATTCTGGGATTACAGGCATGTACCACCACAACCAGCTAAATCTTTCCTTTTTAAAAGCAGATTTTCTTAGGTATTTTGTTCCAGCAATGGAAAGCTAACTAACACATCATCTTTATATTAGGATTGAAATTCTAATATAGTTGATATAACCCTGTTAAATCATGTTTATGTCTTCCATTTGTAATTGATAAATAATTTTCATTTTAGGAAAAGTCAACCAAAACATCTTACTGTTCTATCACAAATGTTTTTTGATATTTTGTTCTATCACAAATGTTTTTTGATATTTTGCTTCAATATTTTGAAACAGGGGTTAAGTGGACTTTAATTTTGAGAGAAAATTATCAAAAAATTGGATAAAACAATTTTTACAAAAAAATGAAAATGGAAAATTTGAATGCAATCCTCAAGAACTTTCATTCCTTGGGAGGAACATCTATGAGGAGGTTTTTAGGAGAGAGAGAGAAAGGAAATTAGGGCACAGTTCCTATGGAGTCCCACAAATGAGATGAAATTCTACTGAAACTTTGGTTGCTGTAGGCAAGCAAGAGAAACAGGTCAAAAGAAATGGTTTTCTTAAAATAATGATCTATTATCATCTGCTAAAGCTGAATGGAGACTCAGAGAGTTGCTTTTATTTCTGCCTGTGCCATCAGTCAGAATTATAAATTTAGGTAATTGTTTAAGCTTTCTGCTTCTCAGACTACAATTTGTAATGTTTGTTGGTTAGGCTTATAATCTCCATTTTAAATTCCAGTAAACAAATCTTAGGGGAAAACAACTGATTAAAACATTTCTAACTTGTGCATGCTGGGCTTTAGGTTGAGCAGGTTGTTTAGTTCAATAAACTCACATTTTTTTAAACACCTACTCTGTACTGGACAATGCACCTATAAAAATGCAGACAGAAACCATGTTATCTAGAAGCTTTTATTCTGGTATGAGAGAGTAGTATAGATAATCTACAATACTGGGGGTTAAACATAGCAAAAGATGCTGCTAGGGGCATGGTCAGAGTCAGAAAAGATTCTGGGCGATGCCCTGAGTAGAATCTGAAAGATGAATGTTAAGCATTTAGGCCACAGTAACATTCACAGGAAGATAAACTTGACATCTCACTCAGTTGATAATCTCATATGTATCTGTATAAAGTGGCCCTTTTGATGATAAAGCAGCCCTATGGATGGGTATTTAACATTCAAGTACTGGTGCTACTCAGTGAGTACTTCAGAGTTCTCTTCAGGCAGTTCTTGCAGGGCTGTATGTATAATGATTTATAAACACAGGAAAAACCTTCCACTGCCATTACAGCCTTGACTGTACGGGACTCAGTCCTTGTCTGTTTTCATCAGGAGAATAGGGACAATTCACTTCTCAGAGGAGGTACCATGCAAGATGGAGCATAAACGTCAAAAGAACACAGCCAGAACCAACAAACAACTCTCATATGGTATTCTGTAAAGAGTTAAACTGCTTAAAGGACCACAACAATGTTATTGAACATATCCAGGGCGTTGTCTCATGCACTGCAGAAAGCTAACCCCTTATAGCAACCAGTCTCTTCAATGCGAACTCTGGCCATTGGCTTTGGTCTCAAGTAGTTAAAAACAATGGATTTCTTGTAAGACAGTTTTTCCCCTCTCAAAGAGTTGTTTTCCCTATCCAGGGTATAACACGAGAATCCCAGAAGGATTATTATTATATATGATTTCTTTCCTCCCAGGTGGCAGACTATTAATAATTATATCTATCACTTTTGGAATCCTAGTTTGAGCCAGCCTTTTCCTTGCATAACTGGCTAATTTATCTGTAATGGCAGATACTGTTTTCCTTGAATTTTGAGGCTTAGAGACATTAACTGACACAGTGTCAAGAATCTTGTGGTGAGACATTAACATATTTATCTAGCCAGGATGCATCGTAAGTGCTGATGGAATATCTAGGTTTCTTAGCAGGATATTTCTGGGAATGAGATCTGGAAATCCAAGCTATCAGCCAAAGATCTTCTCTTTCCTCTACAGAGAAATCTTCTGTGATCCAGTTAACTGGGAGCTAGAGTCAGAGAGAGATATAGGCCAGGAAAGACTGATAATTTGGCAAGACAGTAAAATCTTTTTACATTTTCTATACATTCTGCTAATGTTGCCTTCTATTATTTACCAGTCAATCATGCCCCTCAACTAAGAATAACCTCAACTAAGAGCCAATATCTGGCAAAGATGGCTTTCTTTTTCAAGAGTATATTTCTGTTGTTAAAATAGAAATATATTCTGATAGAAAAAAATGTTAGGATTCCAGACATAATTAAGTGATACTTTAGGTTATATTGCATTTTGAAGAGCTTTTTTAAAAATAATTTCTTGTTTAAAATAAACTATGATGCTTTATAATAAATAACATCCAGAGTATATATAAAAATCACCACAGAAGTAAATTAATGATATATAAACTATGAAGTTTCCTTATTTCTTAGTTTTCATTTCATATTACATTTTCTGCAGCAGTAGCAATAAAGATGTACAAATTTGCCAGTTTCAAAAGTCTCAACTTTTAAAGGCTTATGTTTTTTTAAATTATTTTACCTAGTCTATTACTTGATCTTAGATATCTTTTCCCAAGAACATGTGTAAACTCCTCTTGGTTTGTTTTCTTATATGTGTTTAATTACATTCTGCCTTTTCCAAAATGCATCGCAAGAGATTTACAATGGGTATAAAAATGTGATGAAGTAACATAAATTAAAGATGGAATGAAGGAAATAAAAGCAGGGACAAAGAGTAGACAGAAATAGAACAAAAAGTGCATATCATTTCCACTCATAAATATGTTGGGGCAAGAGATCACATAGGGAAGCAATTTGGCAGTAAGCTTGCCAGCAGCTAAGTGAAGAAATTGTGGTCAGTTACATAATTCAAAGTCCATGAAATAAAAACAGATTCACCACTCATCAGAATCACATCTCTTCTTGGTAGTGAAATCAGTCAGGAATTTTCTTAGGAGTCCTCGTAAACAGAACACACTGTGATGTAAGAAATACATTCTTGATGACAACATTAGGATCCAAGGCTCTTTGTTATAAAGACCTTCAATATTAATGGTTGGGATCCCATTAAAGTTCAATTTACTAAGAAGATTACTGCAGAGATCTTTAAATTAATTATAGTTTTCTTAATTAGAAAGGAAAAAAAGCACAGAAAATCAAGTGTGGAAATTCTGTATCTTCCTTGGCAATGAAGTCTCACTCCAATGTTTTTAGTCTAGCTCAAGTCCAAAAGCATCCAGAGATTACATAAGGGCTTGTTTACAATTACCTGTTGGTTGATGTGGACATCAGAAAGATGATTTTTAATACAGGTAAAAATGATACATCCTTGGATGTCAATAGCACAGTGTTAGTCTGAATGTTGTCAAGTATAGAGCATTGGAAAGGGCACTCTGAGTGATATCATTCTAAAGAAGGGCAGTTGTGGTGCTTACGGTCTCTCTTACCCCCTGTACTCTGCTTATGATGCGGGGATGTTCTTGGCATGTCACAATTGTTCTTTCTTAGCTTTGCAGCAGGGAGTCCAAGAAGGAGATGAAAAGACTGGAAGAGGAAGAAGGACTTTTTCCTTGTATGTTTGCTGCTCCTGTTGTAAATAATTCTTCAGATTCTTTATCTAGTAGAAGTTGGTTCCTTAGCAGTAGTTGGTTCCAGCTTACAATTTCCCCTACCTTTCTAGACACAGCTAGTCCCCTCAAGGTGCCTGCATGAGTATGCTGATGCTTTCTGCTCAGAGATCTGAGTCATAGTCATAGTCATGTGGTACCTTCTCTGTGGGTAGAGTCCTTCCTCCAAATTGCTAACTTCTCGTAATCCTAATCTGTTCTTTTCTACCCCCAGCATTAGTGGTGGTATCTGATTCCTACAGTTTTCCACTTTGAGATATATCGGTGCTTCTTTTTGCCTTTTCAATTTTCCAAACCTGATTAATGATTTTTTGCTGGTATGAGTTGATTCTAGGACCCTACCTGACACAGTAGTCAATATAGGACAATTTCAGGAGATCCCCAAATTCTATAAATTGAAGAGTCATCCCTTCACAGTAAGTGTATAGTTTACTTCATTAATTCCTTAAGTTCATGATGTCTTATAGGTTCCAGAAAAAGTATTTCTAGAAAATAACTTGTTTTTGGCACTTTGGATGAAGTAGCAACAGTCTGTACCCCCAAATTTATGCAGAGGTTTAATTCTCAGTCTTGTTAATGGTGTTAACAGGGCAGAAACTCGATCCAGTTAAGGTGTCAGGTTCTTTTGAAAGTGATTGGGTTTGGATAAGGTCATTAGGGTGGATCCCCCTTGATTAAATCCTAGAGTTTTTGCAATGAAAGGGACAGAAGTTAACCATTTTTTCCCTGTCTCTTGCCATGTGACGCTCTGTGCTGCCTCGGTAGTCAGCCAGTAAGAAGAAGAAACCCATCAGACCGTACACTTAGGACAGACTTCATTATCTTCGTTCCATAGGAAGGCATATAAAGACTAAATGACTTGCCCTAAAATAAATAGCTAGTTATGTGGCAGAGCCAGGATGCAAGCTCAGATTATATAACTAGTCAGTGACCTTTCTTGCTGCATCATAAAATCTTCTAAACCAAATGTTATACACTGTATCAGCTAGGGTTCTTGATTATAAATATAAAAAATTGCTTTGACAAGTGTAGATAGAAACTGTGGGGAGGTAGCTTACTAAAAACAGGAAAGTTGGAAATCTAGCTTCTGAAAATATTAGCTAAGCTAGTCATGGTCATGCCAAAGGAAGGGGCTGGTACTTTTGGTCCCTGAACCTTTGTAGCTAGAAGCAACTGCTGCCACTGCTCTTCCATTCATGCTACTGACCACAACTTTGCAAATATTTTGGACTCATTCAAAATTGAAAGTCTCAGGTGGGAGCATCTGATCAGTCAATGCTTGGTCACTTGCCCAAGATACCTGGTTGTTAGAGAAGAAACATCTAGGCTAGTGTCCTGACCTCTCACCAAAGCACATACATAGAAGAAGGGAGTTCCTTAAAATAAAATGGGGATTTGATTGCTGGCTAGACAGAAATAATATGTGTCTGCTATACACATTTTCACCTGCTGTTACCTCATTTCCCACTCATTCTATTTGTGGCTCCAGATGGAAGCCATTATTCTCATTGGAAACCTATTGTGGTTTAAGTGAGGCTAGGAGATAAAAGTGATGGGTGCCTGGTCAAGCCCAGGAAATTGGTGAGCACAGTCCATATTCTGGGGCACATTCTCTCCCACTGGAGCTGGTGAATGAAAGAAAGAAAAAAGTGGAATTCAGACAAAAGAGAAAGCTGGCAATACACTGAGACTTGTCCCTGTATCTAAAACAGCAATACTATTGTTTACCTGCATTGTAAAGCAACCAGAAACTATGGTGGCATGAAAGTTGATGTTACATCAGCCTGCTCTGAGGCCAAGATTCCAGCATGATGATTTGAGCAAGAAATGCCCTTTTCAAAGCAAAATGCAAGAAGGGCTTTCAATTAATTCCCTGCATGACAATCTTAGTGAACTATGAGAGACTAATATGTGCAGTCTAGCAAGTGATTCTCTGCAGACAATAAGAGAAGTCTAGGCATGGGATGCAGCAGAGAGTAGAACAATTATTTTAGAACCTTTGGGATTTAATTGGATCAAGGGAATAAGTATCTATTGGTTTGCTCAATGAAACCAGTGGGGAAATTCAAGATGGAATTTGATGGGGAAATATAAGAAAGGGAATTCCAGCTAAGATGAGAGGACAATTATTCAGAAGAGAACATGAATGAATTTGGCTGAAACAAAGATAAAAGCAAACTCAGATGACAAGGCAAGATTTTGTAAGCAGAGAAAAGTTAGATTGGCATTGACCTAAAGGGATTTGATGAAAAGAGCAGAATGAATGACTCAGTTACAAGAAGTGGAGAAGAAAAGAACATGGGGCCATTTATAGAATGAATATGGAGAGTGAAATAGTAAAATAAATTGGTCAATATTGTGTAAGATTGCTTAGCATATCCAGACTGGTTGGGAGCCAGCCTGTAAAGAGGCCAAATAGACTGAAACTAAGCATTACGTATTTGTTGTCCTATGTCAGCAAAATGTTTATCTTTATTTTATACATGATCAAAGGAGACTGAAAGATGTTAAATCATTTGCACCAAAAATGCATAATTAGCAGCAGGGTCTCTGGAATTTAAGCCCAAATCTGTGTGATCCAAAAGCCCAGGCTCTTTTTCACTTTACAGTGATGATTTGAGTTCAGAAAATTGAAATTCATAAATTATCTGCATTTGTATTTATTCCTGCTATAAACATTAAGTAGAAGAGAAGCTACCCACAAGATTCTTAGTATTAATGAAAATAAAGAATTTATCAACACCATTTTGATGGGTAGAGAAGTAGAATGACAAGGACCAACAATACAGCCTTCCTAGATCCCTTCTTCTCCACATATATACTATCTACTCAGATCTCAAAAAATTTTAATATATTACTCAATGAATGCTGATGTGAGAGTTGGCTGCCTTCCAAAGGTTTGAGCTCTTTTCCTTCATCTAGGTTTGTTTCTGTGAAGAGACTACCCAGTATAGAACCGCATATTTCACCATCTGTTTTCTCTAAATAGAGCTATGCAACTTGTCATTTCTAGATCATGGTCATCAAAAAGTAGGAATGCCTTCTTTATTAATACTCTTTCCTTTTCTACCAACTATATATTAGCTCCCAGGATGACCTTGAAAGCCACTTCTTGAAGACAACAGTCTCTGCCGCCTATGACCATCTACAACCAACCTTCCAACATGAAGACCAGCATTGAACTATTACCTGAGTAAGAAATTAAGTTTTATTTTCTGGCCATTGGTCTCTGGGGTTTTATTTGTTATAGCAGCTGTCATTGCCTGAACTAACACAATTGAATTTAAGTATGCAAACTCTTTAATGCTCTTGCTTTACCTTCCTGTTTCATCTTTTATGCTTTCAGAATCCAAAATTGGACCTTAAGTCTGCCAGTTTTTCCTTAGAGTAGATGAGAAGACAAAGGGAATGGAAGATTGCCTTATAATGAAGGATATTACTTTATAAAAGCATTAATCATTTTTTCTTTTTTGAAGTCTTCCTAGCATGTACAATTAAAAATCAGGTTTCTGCTTGAAGTATGGAGAAGACAAGATAGAAAGAAAAGTAAGATCTCCTCTCAAACAGTTGCCAATGAAATAATTTAGCTCTAAACACACCAGTGTCCATATTTAAGGTTGCTATTTTCCATCCGCTGATCATTTCTTTGACATTGCCCTTGTATATATATCCTGAAAAGCAATAGAATTTGTTCAATCTTTAAAATTTAATGTATCATGCAAGAGACAGAAAATGTATTTTTATAAGCTAGTAGGATCCGGAATATAATGTGCAAAAGTTTTCTATCATTTTCAAAAGATCTTATTTGTGAAGGAAGATGAATAAAAAGGAGAATTAAAATTATTTGGTCAATTTAATCAATAAAGTACTTTCATCCAAACAATAAAAAAAAATCAGGTTTCTGAAGCCAGGTGTGGTGGCACACACCTGTAATACCAGCACTTTCAGAGGTTGAGACAGGAGAATCGCAAGTTCCAAGCCAGCCTCAGTAACAGCAAGGCACTGAGCAACTCAGTGGGATCCTGTCTCTACATAAAACACAAAATAAGGCTGGGGATGTGGCTCAGTGGTTGAGTGCCCCTGAGTTCAATCCCCAGTACCAAAAAAAAAAAAAAGAAAGAAAGAAGGTTGCTGAAACCCTTGGGAAATAACTGTTAGTACTTGCTTAATTATTTAAACTTAGTTCATAAACCTAAGAATTTGTTTAATTATTTGAACTTAGTTTATGTATCTGAAACTCATAGCTCACTTTTCCATGGGAAGGTTAGTCCATCTGTTAGTCACTAGCAAATATTTAATAAACATATATCTTGTGTTTTATGTTAAGCACTATATGAGATTACAAGGAAAAATTTTTCAAATGCCCTTTTTATATATAGGTGACTAACACAGTCATGTTAACTATTAGAATATTAAGGCAATATTACTCATAATAGAAAAGTAAACAATATAAATTTTCAAGAATAGAACTATGGATAATTAAATCATACTGTATCTGTCTAATAAAACATTAAAAATTATTTTTAAGGGGAGCTAGTTTGAACTTTATTCAGTAGGTAAGTGAAGATCATTGAAACTTTTGAGAAGACAGGGGAAATGGTAAAATTGTTGCATAGCAAGAATAATCAATCAGCCAGTATAGGGTAAATTGAGTTAGAGAGTTATGAATACAATTATCAGTTGCTCTCTGTATTTGCTCTCCTCTTCTTTTATAAGCAAAGAACTGTGAATAATGAGCTGATCAAATAGCAGCCCAGGAGACTGAGACAGTAGAATCGCGAGTTCAAAGCCAGCCTCAACAACAGCTAGGTGCTAAGCAAGTCGGTAAGACACTGTCTCTTCACAAAACACAAAATAGAGCTGGGGATGTGGGTCAGTGGTTGAGTACCCCTGAGTTCAATCCCCAGCACCAAAAAAAAAAAAAAAAAAGCAGCCCAGCTAGTCAATATTCCCAGTCTCCTTTGTGATAGATGTGATTATTACTAAGTTCTGACCAGAGTTTGCTTTCAGAGGAGATAAGACTAGGGTGTCACACCTTCCTCAAGTACCTCCCATAAAGACATTTTGGCCAGGTGGTGGGAGGCAACTCACTGGTAAAAACGAGGCCTTCATACACTAGCCCATTGTTCAATGACCATAAGATATTACACTGGGAAAGAGAGAGGAAAATAATTAAGAACAGAAATGCCAGTGGTTGCCATTGTTTTGAGCCACAAAAGTTATTCTTAAGCTGCAGCTAGCCTCTATGCTATTGATATGATAGTGCCTTTTCTCTGTCTCCTCTTGATCTCCCTCCAGCATCTTATAATGCCCTCAGGTTTCTCTCGTGGACAGAATCCCCTTTTAAAACACAGCCAGTCTCCATTGAGGCTTTCACAAGACTTAGTATCACAAATCAAGAGCCCTAAGGTTGCTCTGGAGTCCTTATAAATAAGTTATCTCATAAATTCTCACTGGATCTCCGCTTTTCTCTTTTATAGCCTCATGTGAGTGAGGGAGTTCGGAAGTTAGCTAATAGCTTACAGATATAACAGGTCTTTCAACTGCTGAAAATCAAATACAGTGTCTATTATCTTATTTCCATTAAAACTGAGGCAAGACAAATTCCATTTCAACATGTGGCCCCACAAATAACAGAAAGCCATAAAATAGAGAAAGCAAACAAAGAAATCAGCATAATTTATTTAGATAATATAAGAATAAGAAAGAGACATGTTAGTCTTAATAAGAAAAACAATCTTGAAAAAGAAGAACAGAGTCTGAAAGCAAATTTTCTCATTTCAAAACTTTCTACAAAGATATGATAATCAAAATAATGTGGTACTGACATAAAGACAAATATATGGACCAATGGAATAGAAGAGAGAGAGCCCAGAAGTAAACTTTTGTGTATGTCAGTGATTTTTGACAAGGTTACTGAGATCATTTAATGAAGAAAGGACACCTTTTCAACAAATATTACTGGGAACATTGGATATCCGCATGGGAAAGAATGAAGTCGGGACCTTAACTAACACCATAAGCAAAAATTAACTCAACATGGATTGAGGACCTATAATGTAAAACCTAAAACTATAAAAATTTTAGGATAAAACAGCACTAAAGCTTTACAACATTGGATTCGGCAAAATTTCGTTGGATACACTGGCAAAGGAATAGGCAACAAAAGGGGAAAATAAAGAAAATGGATGGAATGAAAAAATTTTAAATATATGCATCAAAAGACAATATCAACAGGGTAAAAAAGCAACTCACATAATGGAAGAAAATATTCACAAGTCATATATCTGATAAGAGACTAATATCCATATCTAAAGAGAAAACTTTTAAAACTCAACAATAACAACAGCAACAACAAAAAGAACCCAATCAAAAATGGGCAAAGGACTTGAAAAGACATTTCTCTGAGAAGATATACCAAATGGCAACTAACCACATGAAAAGATACTCAAAATCACTAACCATTAGAAAATACAAACCAAGATTATATAATCATACCCATTAGGATGCTACCACCAAAAAAAAAAAAAGAAAGAAAGAAAGAAAGAAAGAAAGAAAATAACAAACATTGGCAAGGATTTAAAGAAATTAAAACACTTTTACATCATGGGTAGGAATATAAAGTGTTCCAGACACTGTGGAAATGGTGGTACCTCACAAAATATAAAATAGAGCTATCATATAATTCAGCAATTTCACTTGTGTGTATACCCTAGAGAACTGAAAACAGAGTCTTAAGATATTTGTGCATCCACGTTTACAGAAACATTATTTGTAATAGTTAAAACATGAAAGTAATTCAAGTGTCCACTGATGAATGGATAAGTAAAATGTAGTATATATATATACAATGGAATATTAATCAACCTAAAAAAGGAAGTGAATCTGGGCTGAGAGTACATAATTCCGTTGGTACTACATTTGCTTAGCATGTGGGAGGCCTTGGGATTAATCCTTAGCACCACTATAAAAAAATTAAAAAGGAAGGAAATCCTGCTTGACATATGCTACAACATGAATGAACCATGAGGCTATTATGCTAAGTGAAATAGCCTGTCATGAAAAGACAAATGCTACCTGATTCCACTTATATGAAGTATTTAGAATAGTCAAATTCAGAGAGACAGCAATGGAATGGTGGTTGCCACAGGGTGAGGGGAAGCAAGAAAAGGGGAATTGTTGTTTAAAGGATATAGCTTCAGTTTTACAAGATAAAGAGCTATGAAGGTGATAGGTAACAATAGCTGCATATTATGAATGAACAGGGATGGATATGTACACTTAAAAATGGCTAAGATGGTAAATGTCACGTTAGGTGTATTTTACCAAAACAGAATTGAGATAAAAGGATGTCCTACATCACTTAACGGCAGGAATACAGTCAGACTTCAGAAATAGAAAGGGACTTAGTGCTGGAACATCAGAGGAGCCAGGGATACTTGCTTTGGGTTCTGAATGGCTGGCTCTTGCTTCTCTCTGAATGACTCTTTTACTCGTTACTATCATCATATCTGCTTTATTTTTAGTGTTCCCTTGGTTGAAAGAGGATGTCTCAGAGCTCTGCATTTTTTATATACCTTATATTTTAAAAAATTACCTAAAGTTAGTTAGAATTCCTTAATTCTAATTCCAAATTCCTAAAGGTAAGAATGTGATTGACCCAGTTTTGATCAAATGTCCAATCAACATGAGGGCAGGGGATACACTGAAATCCATCCTGCAGGTAAAAGATTTAAGGCAAAGGACATTTGGGGAAGATACCTCAAAGGTAGCCTCTTAGTGGCAAAAGGCTGTAGGAAGTAGGGAGACATTGTGGAAACAATCTGATGCCTTGAGATCCAATAGAATGTAGAGTCAGAATAACTCAAAGGAGAGCAAAGGTTTAAAAGGTAACAGAAGTGAAGGATAATGCTTTTTGTTTGGACATACTGAGCTTATTTTATAATTTTGATGTGACATCAGAACAGCAGTTAGGATATAATCCAGGAGAGTGCAAAGAGTTACAGATATTAATTTTTTATTTATTTAGCTGAAGAGTTGATTCTGAGTATCTTTGTGGTGGATGCTCTTGTGGGCTCTGGGAATGTAGTGATGAACAATACAGACAAGAGGTCTAACTCAAGTCATTGTATTCTTCATGGACTCATGAATAGACTTAAGGAACTTTATGAACCTCTTCAAATAATGAATGTATGTATGTGTGTGTATGTATGTATGTGTGTGTATATATATATATATATATATATATATATATATTTTATTCTTGAGAAATATATCCCTGTTTTCAAAAAATTTCAAAAGGGCTTATGTTCCCCCAAAATGAAGAATTATAGACTCTAAATAAAAGAAATAGTAGAAGCTATTCACTGTTAAAGTCTTGATTAATACCAATATTGGCAGTATGGAAAAATGCAGAGAAACCAGAGAAGCATCCAAGTCAAAAGCAACCTAAAAGAATATTACTTTGAAACATTATCCAACATATTGTGTTCTTCCTTCTTGCCAATTATTTTTAATATGTAGTCGATGTAAGCCTGACATGGAGGGTAGGGAAACAAAGAATAAAGGGCAATAAATTCTCAAGTAAAAGAGATTATTTTCTGAGTTCAACATTTTAAGCTCCCTCCTTCTCAAAGCTAAGTTTGGTGAACTCAGAGTATAGTCCTCTTTAAACTATGTACTTGGTGAGAATTTATGATCATTTATGAACAGCTTTTGCACCATACAGAGAGAAAAGTAAGAATCATTTTTGAGCTGAGGAAGAAACCTGAAAGGAACAGGTCAAGATAGCAAGAAGTTTGGAAGCTGGTGTGAGCTCTTGTCTCAGAGTCAAAATCTGGATGGGAGATACCCAGATAATCTTGGGAATGAAAAATAAGAAGTCTTATGTTCCTTTTTCAGTCTGGAAGAAGACAGAGTTCCCAGATGTGTCCTGGCTAACATGGAACAGCCAGAGGAAAGTGGAAATCTTTTCAGGGCAGGTCTAGACAGAGAGTTGACTGACATAATTTCCCCCTACTTTTTTTCCACCTGTCTTCTAGGCTCTTAGATTTCCTTGAGATGCATGAGACCCCAAAACATGTTTGTGTGTCTAAAGAAATATCCATAGTACCTGAGAGCTGAGAGGTAGCCTTTCTGCAAGGGGTAACCACAAGCTTTAACAGGTCAAAACGACCAGTCATTAAAGAATAAAATGGAGCAAGGGGAATCTTTAGTAGAAGCTGCAGGGTGGCCAGGAAAGCTCAGAATGAATGGAAGATGTGACAAAATCTAAAAGGATTCCAGTGCCAGCCAGGCTGACATAAGAATGAGTAGGCAGAGGAGGCCATGAGTTTCCAGCAGCAATAATTATACACTTTCAGGACACAGGGACGGGGACAGTAATAGTATCAAAAGCCGACTCCAGCAGGGACTGTCTTTCTTATATGAGAATCAAAGGTAAGCCATCTGAGTTTTGATCAGTTGGAGAAGGAAAAGAGAAAGGCAAGAGTCAGAGAGAATTGTGCTTTAATCTAGAAAAGCCTTAGCAATCCTGTTCTGATAAGTGTAAATTGTTACTGTTAATGGGCATGGGAGTCACCAAGTTCACTTGAGTTTAGAAGCTTCTCTCCTTTTCTATTTCATGGAATAATTTGAGGAGCATTGGTATTAGTTCTTCTCTGAAGGTCTTGTAGAACTTGGCTGAGAATCTGTCTGGTCCTGGGCTTTTCTTGGTTGGTAGGCTTTTGACGGTGTCTTCTATTTCATTGCTCAAAAATGATCTGTTTAAATTGTGTATGTCCTCCTGATTGTTTGGGCAGATCATATTTATCTAGAAATTTGTCAATGTCATAGATATTTTCTATTTTATTAGAGTATAAAGTTTCAAAATAGTTTCAAATTATCTTCTGTATTTCAATAGTGTCTGTTGTGATATTTCCTTTTTTATCATGAATTTTAGTAATTTGAGTTTTCTCTCTCATTCTTTTCAACAGGGTGGCTAAGGGCTTATCGATTTTATTTATTTTTTTCAAAGAACCAGCTTTTTGTTTTGTCAATTTTTTAATTGTTTCGTCAATTTTTTAATTGTTTCATTTGTTTCAATTTCATTGATTTCAGCCATGATTTTAATTATTTCCTGTCTTATACTACTTTTGGAGTTGGTTTGTTCTTCTTTTTCTAAGGCCATGAGATGTAATATTAGGTTGCTTATTTGTTGACTTTTTATGCTTTTAATGAATGAGCTCAATGCAACAAACTTTCCTCTTAGCACAGCCTTCATAGTGTCCCAGAGATTTTGATGTATTGTATCATAGTTCTCATTTACCTCTAAGAATATTTTTATCTCCCTGATGTCTTCTGTTATCCATGGGTCATTCAATAGCATATTGTTTAGTCTCCAGATATTGGAGTAGCCTCTATTTTTTTAATTTTATCATTGATTTCTAATTTCATTCCATTATGGTCTGATTGAATGCAGGGTAGTATCTCTTATTTTTTTTGTATTTACTAAGACTTGCTTTATGGCATAACATATGGGCTATTTTAGAGAAGGATCCATGTGCTGCTGAGAAAAAAATGTTTTCACTTGTTGATAAATGAAATATTCTATATTTGTCTTTTAATTCTAAATTATTGATTGTATTATTGAGTTCTATATTTCTTTGTTTAATCTTTATTTGGAAGATCTGTCCAGTGCTAAGAGAGATGTGTTAAAGTCACCCAGTATTATTGTGTTGTAGTCTATTTGATTCTTGAAGTTGAGAAGAGTTTGTATGATATATGTGAATGCTCCATTGTTAGGGGCATAGATATTTATGATTGTTATGTCTTGTTGACATATGATTCCCTTAAACAGTATAAAATGACTTTCTTTATCCCTTTTGACTAACTTTGGTTTGAAGACCATTTTATCTAATATGAGGATGGAAACCCCCGCTTGTTTACACGGTCCATGTGAATGATATGTTTTTTCCCATTCTTTTACCTTCAATTGGTGGATGTCTTTTCCTATGAGGTAAGTTTCTTGAAGGCAGCATATTGTTGGGTCTTTTTAAAATCCAATCTGCCAGTCTATGTCTTTTAATTGGTGAATTTAGGCCATTAATATTCATGGTCTTTTTTTTTTTGCCAGAAGAATATTTTTTAATTTCTAAAATGTTTGTTCCACTTAGTTATACCTGCAGAGGAATGCATTCCAATTCATTGTACACAAATAGAGCACGACATTTTGATTCTCTGGTTATACACCATGCAGAGTTGCACCATTCATGCAATCATATACGTACCTAGGGTAATGATGTCCATCTCATTCCACCATCTTTCCTGCTCCATGCCCCCTCCTCTTACCTCCGTCCACTTTGCCCAATCCAAAGTTTCTCTCATTTTCCCATGCCCCCCACCTCCATTATGGATCAGCATCCACTAATCAGAGAAACATTCAGCCTTTGGTTTTTTGCTGTTGGCTTACTTTGCTTAGCAAGATATTCTCCAACTCCATCCATTTACCTGTAAATGCCATCATTTTATTCTCTTTTAATGCTGAATTAATATTCCATTGAGTATATATACCACAGTTTCCTTATCCATTCATCTACTAATGGGCATCTAGGTTGGTTCCACAGTTTAGCTATTGTATATTGAGCTGCTATAAAAATTGATGTGGCTGCATCACTATAGTATGCTGTTTTTAAGTCCTTTGTGTATAAACTGAGGAGTGAAATAGCTGAGTCACATGGTGGTTCCATTCCAAGTTTTCTGAGGAATCTCCATACTGCTTTTCAAAGTGGTTGCACCAATTTGCACTCCCACCAGTCAGGGTTATTACTGAAATATGGTTTGTATTCTGGTCATTTTTGTTTATTTTTTGGTTTTATATTGATTTTGTTTCTCCATTGATAGGCTTTTCCTTTAGTGTGTTCCTCTTTTTGCTGATTTTCATTGTTGTTTTTCATTTACTCCTCATGGAATATTTTGCCAAAAATGTTCTGTAGTGAAGGCTTTCTCATTGTAAATTCTTTTAACTTTTGTTTATCATGGAAAGTCTCTATTTTGTCATCAAATCTGAAGCATAATTTTGCTGGGTATAAGATTCTTGGTTGGCATCAATTTTCTTTCTGAGGTTGGTATATGTTGTTCGAGGATCTCCTAGCTTTGCGGATCTGGGTTGACAAATCTGCTGAGATCTGAATTGGTTTCTGCCTGTATGTAATCTGAAACTTCTCTCTTGCAGCCTTTAAAATTCCGTAGTTATTCTGTATGTTAGGAATTTTCATTATAATGTACCTTAGTGTAGATATGTTGTAATTTTGTACACTCAGTGTCTGTAAGCTTCTTGTATTTAATTTTCATTCTTCATGCTTGGAAAATTTTCTAATATTAATTCATTGAAGAGATTGTGCATACCTTTGGTTTGTATCTCTGTGCCTTCCTCTATCCTGATAATTCTTAGATTTGGTCTTTTCATCTTATCCTATAATTCTTAAAGTTTCTGTTTATGGTTTTATACTATCTTCATTGTGTGGTCAACTTTATTTTCAAGATTATATATTTTGACTTCATTGCTTAAGGTTCTGTCTTCCAAGTGATCTAATCTGTTGGTGATGTTTTCTATTGAATTTTTATTTGGTTTACTGTTTCCTTCATTTCAAGGATTTCTTTTTGATTTTTGTTCATAATCTCTATCTCTTTCTTGAAGTAATCTTTTGCTACCTGTATTTGCTCTCTTCTCTCTTTGTTGGAGTGATTGAGTATTGCCTATATTTGCTCTCTTATATCATTCTGTGCTTCACAGATCATTTTAATTATGTATGTTCTGAACTCCTTCTCTGACATTTTATCTACTCTGCTGTCAATGGATTCTATATTGAAGCATCTTAGTTTGGTGTGCTTTCTTTCTTTGTTTTTTCATGTTGTTCATGTGTCTTCCTCTATAGCAGTGTGGATCTGAGGTATTACAGTTTCTACTTTATAATCTTGTAGCATTCCTGCAGGTTACCAATATCTCATCTTTAAGGGGAGATCAATATTTATAGCACCCAATGCAAACAATATGCAGCCTTACAAAATAACTCTTATTTAGATGATTACAGTTTTATCTCAATAAACAGAAATGATGTGTTTGATTAGTATCCACAATATAAATAGTAGTTTTTCATAAGGATCTACAGTTTCTTATGGTGGATAAAGATGGGGTTTAGAATGTGGGGTTTATGAGGTAGGAGGTGAGAATATAGAAGTATTTTATAATAGGAAGATTGAAAGAGGAATTAAGAGAAGTAGGCTAGCAGGAATACACCAGAGGGTGTAACAAGGTCTGCAGGGACCTTGGTGATGGTCTTCCAGGTCCTGGCTGTTGTCTCTAGATGGAAATGGGCTGGGAAAACTGTTAAGACAGCTCAAGATCTCATGTCTCTTCTCACAAGGAGAACGCAGAACATCCAATATGCCGCCACAGGCCACGGGGAACAAAGCATCAAGCAGCCCGCATTCACAAAGGAACAGCCAACCAGACCCTGACATGTAAGCAGTAATGGCGCCTTCTACCAATCAGCGGACTTTTCCTGACTCATTCCGGAAGGACTCAGACCTCAGCAGGATCCCCTGACTAACTCCAGGGGAGCACAGGACTCCAGATACCTCCTCTTCCTGCCTTAAGCCTTCCCCTTCCTGACTGGGCTCTTTAATTTTCTCTACCATGGAACACATGTGCAATTCTCCCATTCTGCTCTGTTGGAGGGGGAGTTTGCCCAGAAGCGTATTTCCCAATAAAGCCTTACCCAGCGGTTTTATTTACCACCCTTTGGTTTCCTGGCTTTATAAGAACAACACATTGGTAGATGGGGGCCCACAGCCCAGTCGCTCTCCTCCTCTGAGTGTCAGGCCAAGCTCTCTCTGCTCCACCTCCTCCACATGTGGGGCTCTGTCTCCTCCGTGTGTTGGACTGGGGTCCCACCAAGTTCATTTGAAGTGAAATAAAGTTTCCTTATTGTTTATGCTCTATTATGAGTAAAAATTATTCCTGCTACAATAGAACTTAAATTGGGAAAGGTGTCACACCCAGGTTACAAGAGAAAGCACAGAGTCCCAACAAATCCTAAGAAGACTAAACAAGGAGGGCTGTGCCTTGGTGCAAAGAGAAGTGTGCAGGGAAGGATTAAGTGAGTAGCAAGTGAGAAGGTGAACTGAAGCTGCTCTTTCAAAAAAGATTAGCAATTAAAGAAAGATGAACAATAGCAAAGTTCCCTTAGTCCCAGGTTTCCTGTCTGTGAAATAAAGGGAAATGGTATTAATAAATGTGGAATCAGTGTTAGAGTTATGGCATGAAACATCACAGAGTGTCTGACACATATCAGATGTGTCTGCCCTGTATTCAGACCTATTTCTTTGCCTTCCTTTGGGAATGGAGTCAGCAACCTTCTTACAATAGTCCCACTTCTGTTTGAACATTATTACTCATCCCTCAGCCTTCTTTATTTCAGTAATACATACTCAGAGACATGATGTGGTGGGGCTAATGGATTCTTAGATCATATCTTAACTTCATAGAGACTCGGGTGATTGAAGTGAGGAATTTGCAATGACATGAATAGTAGAGCAAGGATCAGAACAGAGATGGTTTTCTAGACAGTCTTCTTCTATTTAGTGTTGGCCATTTTCTGAATGGCCATGCTCACTTCATTAGTCCCATCTTCAAATGGTACAAACACTAATGTGGTCCAGATTCCACATCGTTTACACAAAATGTCGAACTTAATTAAAACTCAAAAGATAACAAATGTAGTCAAATCCCCTTCTAAAGCCACTTAATCTGTGTGGCACAGCAGTCTGCATGGCTTGTCATGATCAATTCTTTATTAAACATTGGTCACTACCTTGTGATTAGTTCAATCTAGCATCAGTAATCACCTTCAGCTATGAAAGAGTACATCAAGGATATCTTCGTGGCACACAAAATATTTGACACTACCTAAAACCAAGATAAACTGGGAAAGAAAAATCCATCTTTGGTGCATGGCCACCATGTGGACCTCATCCATCTTTTTCAAAGGAAGACATTTGTTTTGTTTTTTTCTTCAATCACTATTAACTTTTATTATAATTAAAGTTTATTAAACCATTCCAATCCTGCACCCTAGTATTTTGGGTGAAGACATCGTCTGCTGTTTCCTTGACCCGCTCCTGGTGACTCAGGTTGCAACTTCTGTTATTTCTTGCATCATACAAAGTCTCTTGGAAAAATGACCCGAACTCCCAAGTGGAAACCACAACTACTCATGAGTTTGACATTGTACTCTGACCAGTTTCTTTCAATAGGTCCCGTTGGATACTGAAACTGTTATGGAATGAATATTAGTCACCTTTCAGGGCATGCCACAGATTGAGCAATTGCTATAGATCCTGTATCTGCAGGATCTACTTCATCATCACCAAATTTACCCTCTATTTTCAAACTAAAGGAAGACATTTGTAAATGCAGAAACAGAGCTAGAAATGATCAGTCTCCTATTCTCACAAATCCTGAACTCATTTAGTTTTTGCTGAAGCTAAATAGCAATCATTATGTTCTCTGGGCACTGGGCTATTGAGGAGATGAAATGCCAAATCCCTTCTGGAGAGGAGAAAACAGAAAATTTAGGCATCAGCACCTCTAAAAATAAATTAAGATGAGGAGAAGTTAAGAAAGATCAGACTCTACTCTTCATTCATTCTAACAAACACTCATGATTGCTCTGACTTAGGATGACTACATCTTCTTAGAACTTTGGAGTTTCCTCTCCATTGACAGCCTGCATTGATCAGCAGTTAGTAGCACTAAACACTTATAAAAAGCCAAGAGTTTTCAGTTACATATTGTCTTTGTCTGCTCATCTGTTCTCTCCCTTCTCTACTTTGCTCCTGATTGTGGGAGGCTGACCCCTACAAACTGTATCACTCAGGCTTTCTTCTAGCTGGTTTAGGTTGGGTTTAGCCAATGGAAGGTACGGACAGTGGGTTGTAGGGGAGAGAGAGATCAGGCTATTTCTTCACCACACACTCTCTGTTCCAGTGCTGCCCTGGTGGTCTTCCACAGGGATTTTGTACTGGATATTCTTCACTTTCCATGCTTTCCCTAAAGCTATTTTCCACTGTTCTTGTCCCTGCTGTGTATGCTAGGCAACTGATTCCTGTGGGTGTTATCACTTAAATGTCCCTGGCTTTTGTCTTCTGGTTAGGTTTAACCAATGGGAAATGCCCAAAGGAGACCCAAGAAAAAGTGTTTCTTCCTGTGACCTCTATTTGGTTTCCAGCTCTCTTCCCCATACTGATTACAGATTCAGTTAGATAGCCCCTCCTTCAGTCATTCTCATTAGGCTCTAATGACTATACAGACCCAGGGATGGTATGGTTTCCCAATTTGGTTACTTGGGTTCCTTAATCATTCCCATTCCTGTGTAAATAGTCCTTTCTTTAATATCACTTCAAAACATCTGAGAGGAACTCTGTTTCCAACTAGAATCCTGACTGATGCATCTGAGAAAGGAAAACATGATCAAAGTTGAAATGCACAGAGAGGCAGCATCTGAACAGTGAGATGGTCAATTCCTGGGACAGAGAGATGAACTCAGAGATTCACACATTCTAGGCAAGTGCTCTACCTAACTACATCCCTATCCCTGGGAGAAAGAAGAAAGTGATGAGCTTGAACTAATCAACAGAGACCCACAGATATTTCCCAAGATATCACACTGGTGGTTCTGGTCATACTGGTCATCTTCTTTTGGCTCTAAGGATTCAAAGTCTGTTGGGTCCTTGGAACATGCAATTTCTACATCCTATCACAAAGCTCACTCTTCTCCATTCTTCCTGTGGTAGTAACCTGCTCTCAACTTCAGGCATGGGCTTTGCTATCACCTCCTCATTGAGGCTCTTTTGACCATAGTATCTCAGGTATGAATACTAACTCTTCTTTATTCTATTTATTAGCATATTGTTTGTGTCCTCTATAAAATTTTAACAATTATCAATTATTTCATGTTTTTATTTACTCTTTTTTATTATCCCTGCTTAAATGTAAATTCCATGAGGATAGGGACTACATCTGACTTATTTACATTATTTTAGACCTAGAGTTTAGAATAGAGCTTGAAATATGAAAGACAATCATTAACTATTGAATAACTGAATTAACGGGAGAATGGGGGGGAGAGCATTCATCATCCTATATTATCTTTACCCCAATTCATTGAAGCAAGTCACTTAACACATCACTCTCTGAAGCCATCATTGTGCTCCAGAACTACTTATTCTGGAAATATATAGAATAATTTGTGAAAATGCTTGAGCTAAGGATCTAGGTAGAAGAACATCTGGGGTGTAGTGAAAATAATATAGACTTTGGAATGAATAACTCAGGAATAAATCCTAGATCCCTTAGGCAGTAGCTCTTTGGCTTTGGCCAAGTTATTTGTTATTTCTGAGCCTATTCTTCATCCATAAATAGAGATGATGATACTAACTCGTGTGACTGACAGGAAAGCCCTTGGTAAAATTGTATAATCAGTAAATGCTATTATAATGACAATATAACTACTTTGTAGTAAAATATTTTTGGTTTACATTTTCTTTGGTCAGCAATCTTGTCTGTCTTACTCACCATTGTATGTATCATATCTGAAACTCTCAGATGCTCAATAAATATCTGCTGAATGAATGCTGAATGAATGACCATTTGTGATTTAAAGATAATTAAATTAGATCCTTTATTCAGACATTCTGGTAAGCACTTTGTAGACATCATGCCATTCTACATTTTCATGAAGTAGATACTATTGTTTTTCTTATTTTATAATTAAAAGAATTGAATGTTAGAAAAAGTAAGTTACTAAGTAAATACTCAATGATTTCTCCTCCTATCCCAACTCCAAACCCTTATGAGGAGCACAAGAATCAGCAGCTTGGAACATTCTTTCCAAAGTGTTGCCAAACCCTCACTTTAGTGTTTTTAAATGGGATGATAACTTGTTTTGCAGATTTTCCCAGGTTCTAAATCTAATCTTTTACATTGCATTTTCAAGGCCATTTAGTGCAATTATGTATTTCCATTCTAAACCTGCATATTATGGTACGAAGAGCTTTGAACAATAATGTAGCCATTAAAAGATTACCTCCTCAGAGTGAATAAATTATTAATTTTACTTAGAATACATTAAAATGTATTAGAACAAGATATCCATGATATCTGATTTGGTGGCTCAGCTGCATCTCTGATATATAAGCAGAATTAAAGAGAATAAACCCGGGTGTGGTGGCATGTACCTATAATCGCAGCCACTTGGGAGACTGAGTAAGGCAGAGGATCATGAGTGCAAGGCCAGCCTGGACAACATAGCAAGACCTGGTCTTAAATAAATAAATAAATAATAAACAAATGAAATATTGAAAAAATATAATGAGGATGAGGTTTGGAGTTAGGTAGAACTAGATCTGTATACCCTGGCTCCTCCACATATTAAACAAGGGATATTATCCAGGTAATATAGGTTCTCTGAGCACCAGTTTCTGATCTGTAAAATACAGTTCTGAGGCCAATGTCAGCCAGTGGCTATAGATATCAGATAATCTACATGAAAGTAATTTGTAGTTTATCACATTGTCTAATTCTTTGTAAATGCTCACTTTTCTTCCTTTTTATTTTAAAATTACTTAAAATTGCTGTCTTAGAATTTGAGTAAATTGTCAGTATTTTTCCTTAATTTTTTTTCCCACTTGGTCTTCAAAGTAAAGGAAAAACACTTAAACTCAGCAGTTTTGGAACTAGTTCTACTACTATTTTTACTATCTTTTTCTCAAATTTAAAGACTTAAGACTTCAGAATTACCCACTTTTTATGAACAACATATTTACTAAAAATAAAACTAAATGATCAAAATATGTAATATTTACCTTTTATAGCATAGTCTGTGTAGGTGAAAACTCCTTGAATTTTCTGAAATCTTTCCAGGACTTAGGGCTTTGTTGTTTTCACTCAGATCAGAGATGGAAGATTGCATTATCTGAAAGCAACAGGAAGTTATCCAGATCAGGGCAATCTGACACCTCAGGTTCAGGACCTATGGTCAGAAGGTGTTTCCTTTGTTGATTAATTTTTTTGAAATATGTATTAAGCATCAGTTATGTAGGGTGCTCTGTGTAAGGTACTGAGGTGAGAAAAGACTGTTCTTAGGAATTTCTAACTTGGAGGAGAGAAAAAGCATGTAGTTAAATAGACATGATACAAGATAATCTTCATCAAGTATCACAGAAATGTTGAGGTAGAATCTTATGGAATTTCAAAAGAAGGAGAAATTATTTCCTATTGAGGGAGGATGGAAGACTTTGAAGAACTTTTCATGTTTAATGGGTGGTAAAGGAAGAACTCAAAAGATGTCATTAGCCCAGGCTCTGGGAATGCATTGGTTATTTAGAACCTCAATCATGAGGACAGAGAGCTTAGCTGACAGTGGAACTTCCTTCCAGGGAATCTCAAAGATTCTAAGGATACTGCCAGTGGCAGGTGGTTGTGGGACAGCCCTTTTGTGCACTTGATTCACCCCATCCTCAGATAAGGAGCCACTCATGCTGCACTTTAGCCGTTTATTTTTCTGGCTTCCTGTATAGTTAATGGACAGTGACCATTTCTTTCCTTTTCTTCTAGCACATAGCCAGGCTCTAACAAATTGCAGGCACTCAACACTTGACTATGTTATGGAGTGGAAGACCTACCAAACCAGAGAAACAGGAAGAAGAATGGATTTAATGTTATTAGCAAGTTTAAATCCCTCAGAGACAGAAGTCTTGGGGTCTGGCAAGGATAGTCATTCAGGTCATGTAGGCAGGCAGCTGGGGCTGAACCACTTCCAGGGTTGGCTGGGCTACAGTGGCACAGTGAGCCCCAGGGAAGGTGAAACTATGGCATTACTCAGCCTTGTTCAGTGAAGAAAGCTCCATTATTCTCTCGTAGCCTCTGGCTTGAGGTTAGTGGTGGTGACATGAAACTTTAATGCAGGCATGTGGGTGCCTAAATGAGGGGGGAAAAAAGCTGGAGTAAAAAGTTGACTCAACAGTAAAAACTTGGAGATCAGCTTCTTTTTCTCCTAGATCTTCTGACTGCATAGTTTTCTAGAGAGGTAGGTCTTAGATAATTCTGAAAAAAAGAAAAAATATAAGAGAGTAAATCTGGGAAAATCTGGGGACTTTTCTGTCTCTTGTTAGGAATGCTATTGAAAAGAACACACCACTAGCCACCTAACTTGCCATAAGAATCAGGGTCATGAAAAAAATTTGAATACTAAAGAAAATGTTATTTGCATGCAAATCCTCCTTTGACAATAAATTAATTTTTTTGGCACAGTTGGCCCTGAACAATGCTTTCCAGAATATCTCAAAGGAGTTTAAAAGAGACCCATACAACTGTCTATATATTCAAAAGAATTAGTCAAGTGTCTCTTAAATTAATGTTCTTGGACTGCCTGTATCAGAATCACCAAGTAAGTGGGTTAAAATGCAAATCCATCAGTTCCATCCAAGACTTGGTTAATGGGAATCTCTAGGAAGTGTTCAGAAATCTTCACTTTAAATCTGCATCCCCTCCATGTGACTCTAGTGAACCCTAAAATGTGTGGATCAGCGCTACATTCTGCAGTTTTTTTCAGAGTGCCTGTCTTTGTGTTTGACGATTAAGCTGCTAAACCAAAGTGTTTTCAGACTTTTTCCCATTTTAAGTCTATAGCAAGGAACTAGAGGAAACGGAGGCAAAGCTAAAAGAGACAGAGTAGGCACTGAAGGTATGAGCATGCCAAAGGGTTGAAGTCATCTTAGGAAGCTAAATTCAAGGGACAGAGCAAGATGGAAATCATAATGTAGACAGACAGATGAAGCATGTAAAAACAGGAGGATGCAGTGCCAAGGGGGTGATCTATGTAAGTGGCTAAAATTCTACCTTAATAACCAGGAACTGGATTTGAAAAAAAATACAGAGAAACAGGCTAGTCCAGGAAATTAAAAAATATATCTGGGATGACCACAACATGCAGGATCCAACTATACAAGGCTAACTTCTCCTCAACTTTTAAAGTTTTTTTTCTTATAAGAATCATAACCCTCAGTTGGACTAAACTGAGACTTGCAGATAAGATACGGGTGATATAGAAAATTAGAAAATAGAGTAATACCCAGTCATTATTTCCCTCCAAAGAATTCCAGCAGGAATTGCTGGAGGAGTAATAACACAATATTATTGAATATCTCTACGTACCACGCGCAGTTTTAAGCATCCTGTATGCATTCACTCATTTAATCTTCACAATAATCTAATTATTGGAAAGACTGTTGTACGGATGAGAAAACTGAGTTAAAGGGAGGTTAAGCTATTTTGTCAACGTCGTGTAGCTCTTGGGGACAGAGCCAGGATTTGAATTCGGGAAGAATGGATCCAATCTGGATTTTTTTTTTTTGTTTTTTGGTACTGGAGATTGACCTCAGGGGTACTCAACCACTGAGCCACATCACCAGCCCCATTTTGTGTTTTATGTAGAGACAGGGTCTCACTGAGTTGCTTAGTGTCTCGCCGTTGCCGAGGCTGGCTTTGAACTCGCAATTCTCCTGTCTCAGCCTCCCTAAGTGCTGGGATTACAGGCATGCACCACCATGCCCGGCTCCAATCTGGATTCTTAATCACTGTATGCCATCTGCTAAAGAGTAGATAGAGTAGATATGCCTATGGATTGTATACAGACATCAACTCTCAATTGCAATAAACTATTAAGAATCATTATTGATGTCATTACAATGTCTGTAAAATGGAAAAGTGAATTTGGAGGTTCTCTGTACAACATTTAATACTATTTATGTTTAAAATGCACCCACTGACTTATGTAAAAATGCTAACATTTGTCATCACAAATATCCAAACTGTGGTAGGATGTGGTATCCACAAAAGACAATGCCAGCGTAAGTTTTGAATTCTTCTTTTCTTTATTCCTTTTTGGCTCCGATTTTGTAGACTTGTTCAAACATTTATTTTTAAATGTACTTATGCATGTACACTCAATAAACTATTCCTTTTATCTCACATCTCTAGAATTTGTCTTCCTGCTAGAGGCTCTAAGGCACACCATAGCCATACAGGAAGGGAGAAACAAAGGAAGCAAGCCCCGGTTGAGCAAGAAAGCCTTCTGACTCCAAGGAAAAATAAGTGAAACAGAAGAACATTTCCTAATGGTTTTATCATGCTGATAGGACATTCTAAGTTTTCTTTCTGACATTAACATTCAAAGATGTCCCTTGTAAACTTTCAAAATGCAGTGACAATTGACAATTGGTCACTTATCTATAGTACCCTTAGCTAAAAGCTAGTCTCAATTCTCTCATCCCTCATATATGGTTGAAACTCCTTTAATGATAGTAGTAACTGACACCACATACAAGTGTGTGCACGCACACACACATACTACCCCACATCAGGAGTGTGAACAACAGAAATGAGGGTATAGTTACAGTTGTAGAGAGACAAATATGCACTTTCCCCCCAGAATCCAAAGAATATAGACCAAGCCAGTGTGTTTTCAGCTTATGTGAAACCAGTTACTTTTATATTCTCTTCTGGGAAGTTACAGATGATTGCTTTGGAAAGACTCACTCTGTGTCAGTTGGAAATGTAGTCCATTACGTGTCAAATATCCTAAAATGAAGTGAATGTAGAAGTCTACAAAAAAGCAAAATAATGGCAGCAAAAAAAAAAATGTATATGGGGAAATCCTGATTTTGTTTTGTACATGCCCCATAAGTGTTTCAGTAAGTCAATAGCAAAACTGTGTTCAAATGAAGTTGTTACTGTTTATCACAACATTACGAGGGCAGCTTTTTCTGTTGATCTCGGCCTCTCACCACCCTACCACATGCGCATGCACGCAGGCGTGCTCAGTCCAAATAAATTCATAATGTATGTTCCTGGATTATTTGATGAAGTGTAGGAAATATAATAATGTTGTAAGAAAGAACCAAGATTATTCATTAGCTAAAAGATGTCCTTAAGATTTTCTTCTTTCAAAGTTCTTGAACATAAAGCAGAGTAAAACTAAACAAAACAAAAAAACACTAAAGGCAATCCTCTGAACGTTATGAGAAGCATCCTCTTAGTGATATCAGGTAAACAATGTACACAGGTTAGCTTTTTGAAATTTAGTTCCTGTCACTTTTCAACTTTCTCTATTCTTCACTTTATTTTTACTCTTAAAAACATCTTTCAAGTGTCGTAATCCCAAACTGTCAGGGAGAGAAGATGTGAATTAAAGGAAGGACTAGTTGGCATTCCTTTCTGCACTTTTCAGAATAAGTGAAAACTAAGGGAACAAAAGGAGAATGGTCAAAAGAAAAGATACTTTGTAGCAAACAAAATATATATAATAACCAAATTTCATCTATGTATTTGAACATGTCAAAATCAGCTTCAAATGTCACAGCACACTCTCTAGATTGTTTAGACAGGCTTTTGTCCCACTCATAAAAAATGAGCTGAATTTTGACTGTACCAAGCAATTATATTTACACATTGTTAGGTTAAATCAAGCGTATGTTCTGCTGAATACATGTGTATGTTGGAAGGCACATAGTGGTTAGAAAGGGTGCGGGTAGGAAATGATAATGATTCCTAGCTCAAGCACAATCTCAGGAGTGGTTATTGCTTTGAAGATATAATCAGTATTATTAGTGAAATTATTTTTGCAAATGTTTACTTTGGCTTTTACTTACAAAATGACAATAATCCAGCAATAAAACACCCCATATTGCCTATGCACAGATGCCAGGACAGATTTTATTTTTCCCAGGTTTCTTTTTAAAACTTCCCACCATCCCAACATGAGCTAAAACCAATTTTCTGGTGCACTGATGGGGAATTGCAAAAGATTCAGAAAATAACCAAATTTAACCCCCCCCCACATTAGCCTAAGGTTTTCCCCTTTCCTTTGTTTTTCTTTCCTATTATTTCTTCCTTTTCCCTTTTCTTTTTCCAGTATTTTCTTGTCTGTTCTTTGCTTTTTCTTCTATGTTTAGTTTTCCTATTCTACTTGGTCTCCTAAACCCCCAAGACGTATGATCTGAAAAGGTGATTTTTACTAATAATGCTCTACTCACCAGATTCCACATCAGCTCCCAGATAGTCACAAACACAACTGGGTGAAAAGAGAGGAGAATCTGAGACTGCAAACCATAATGGTGACAACAGTGATACTCTTCAGTTCACTTAAGATACAGAGCTTAAATGAATGGAAACTCTAAACACTCATATGATTTTTAAGTAGTTGGTTTCTTTAGGAATAAAGAACCTCCAATGGAAATTATTTAATGTGCTGAGTCAAGGTCTGCTTTTAGAAATAATAAACAGAAATAATCTAAAATCTGATTGATACAGAGGTCCCGGAGGAAGATCAGAAATGCCCAAATTCAAATAAATAAGAACTACCCCTGTGTTTCTCTTACAAGTACTCTTCTAATTAGGATTTTGCCAAGTTCCAGAAAACAATTGACTTAAAAAAAAAAGTTTAATTTGAGCATTCCATTATTGGCAATAGGTGATCTGTAAGTTATAAAATTCAAGTTCTTATTCTATTAAGTAAAACAAACTGAGTAGGTAAGAGGTAATCTCCTTTTTTTACCATTCTTCTCTAAAGTCAAATTTCTCAGTTTTACAAAACTTTATGAGTACATGTCTTGAAGATTAGAAGAAATTGTGCAAGAACAATGTGACTCATAAGACCATTAAATCAAATCCATCCAAGTTCATTTTACTTACTATGAAAATCAGTGTTGCTTCCAGAAACTTGAATATTTCACAGAGGGTAAAGTAGTCAGTAATCTGCCCTGTTTGAGAAAGATGGATCAGCATCACATACACTCTCTCTTCTGGTGTATGCTAAGAACCCTTATCTCTACACTTAATTGGTTCAAAAATATGTTATTTTCTCTGATTCTTCTGGATTATCACATAGCACATGTATAGCATTGATCTTACCTGTACTTCAGTGCTAAGTGGTCAGTGTGATTGTTCTTTGTTTACAGGGAAATTTCAGATTAGAGTAGCACAACAGGCAGAGCTAGACTAAGTGCAAACATTCAATTAAATATGTCTTAGAGTATTAACTGGTGAAGTACCATACTGCTTAATTAATGCAACAAGACTTTTATTCTTCTGTGTCTACTAGTGCCTTGCACACAGCCACACATTTGATTCTCAAGGATGTCTGTGGAATAAATGAATAACCATCAAAATTTAACCATCATATATTTTCTACTTAGATATCAGCCTGACATGCTTTTGGGGTTGATTCCAATAGAGAATGGTTGTACTCAAAAGCACACCTGCTTTTTCTGAGGAACTTTGGTCTTCCGCGGCCAAGACAGGTGGGTGAGGTGGAGTTGTGTTTGGCAGTACTCTGTGCTGGCTCTGGCTGCATATTTTACGTTTGCTCTCTGGAGTAGTCTGAGAAAAGCACTGCAAAGAAAGCATTATTATCCCCACTTTACACATTAGAAAATAGGTTCAGAGCTGTTTGGTTCTAAAGTCTTTGCTAAGGAGAATAGATTTAAGATAAGAATTTAAACAAATATATTATAGCAAATAAGTTAACATCATTTGATGGTGTCTAAGTAGTTACCATGTACCAGAAAAGAAAGAATTACATGAACCTTAATTTCTTTTCCAGAGCTCTGTTTAATGAAACACACATACACACTGTAAAATATTAAGGCAAGTCTTGGAATTCATTCTTTGCAGGTCCCGACTCATACCTCCACTTACATTTTTAAGTCCTTAGTTTTATTAGAGAAATAGAATCTTCCTGAATTATTTCTAACTGCATTTAAAAGGATTTATATAAAACTTTAGACTGAAGCCCATGGAACTTTTTTTTTGTTGTTTAGCTTGTGTCAAACTGAAAGAGAAAGTAAACCAGGCGAGAAAACCTCTAAAGTTTTCATTACGGTAGCAGTCAAATGGCATATGTTCAGTTAAGGCTGTATTTTAAAGACTTATCTGGGATTTTTAAAAAATCACAACCAAGATTAAAATTTTCAAATATATTGGGATAACTTTTTAAAGATTTATGATAAACTCAAGCTTAAAATCCTTATATCTGAAAGTATTCTATGAATTTAGAAGAAAGTCAATGAAACCACCATATATGGAGTATGTACTGACAATTTACACAAAAGAAAGACAAATGGCTTCTTAAACATTTAAAATCTTTAGTTTTGCCAGTAAATTTAGAATTTAAAGTCAAGGCAATATATAATAATATTTCCTCTAATTAAGCAGTATGGTTTACTTTTTATTTCATTATTTTAGACTACATGATGCAAATAGAAGTGTAAGTGTAAATTAGCCAAACAATTTTGTAAGGAAGTTTAAAAATATGCATCATAGAAGATTTGAATATTTTTAGAGTTCTACTCTGAGGAATTACTCTTAAATGCAAACAAATATTTAAATATAAAGGTATTCATTATAAATTGTATTTATAACACAAAACAAAACAAACCTTAAATGTCCTGAAACAAGAAGTATATAAGATCATTTGATGCTATTTGAAAGTATATTTTTATGACCTAACAATAATAGCTTTAAAACAAACTATAGAACTATATTACAGTATGATCCCAACCATGGAAAAGGATATTTAGCAAGTGATGTAAATAATAGTGGATAACTCCATTTGAGATATTAATTAGTTTTACTATACTTTTCTGTATTTTAAGTTTACTGTCATAATTAGAAAAAATCACAGAAGAAAAGAAAAAAAACCAAAATTCTTTAATCGTATAGGCTGAATAGGATGGAGAAATTGAAGAGGAATTTAATCCCGGGTATTTCTATTTGAACTGAGTTTCCTTTGTCGTTCAGCTATAGTCCATTTAGGGTCAAAACTCTGATCCAAAGTAGGAATTGGTTTTAGTTGACCACAAGGTCTATATGATACAACACAGAGTGACAAACTGATCATCCAAGCAACAGAACAAAGACAATGGTGGCCCAATCTACACTGGATTCTCCGGATCCTGTCTGGAGGGTGTGGCTAGAGCTCTGCACCATATCAGAAGCATAATGGTGAGAGTCTGTCCAGAAGAGAGAGACCACAATGGTAAAACGTCTGAAATAGGTGACAGCTTAGTGTTCTACTGTGGTTTCTTATTACTGTTAAAGTTTAGAGCCCCGCAAGACCCCACTTCATCCTGGAAAACCCTCCCCTTGCTCAAAATCTAATTATACTGGTCTTACTGTAATTCCTTTGATATATCAAGCTCATGCCCACATATTGCTTCACCAGCCTAGAATGCATGTAATTTCCCCATCTCTCTTCCTTATCTGTCCTCCACACATACACTCTTGCCCGGCCAATTCTTACATTTTTGAGGTCTCAGGTCAAGTATTTCTTTCCTCAGAAATACTTTGACAAGTGGCCTAGGAAAAGTGTCTCTGTTATACAGTCTTATTTTATCTCATTGTTGTCTTCAGATCTTTCTCATGTTTATATTTCTTGCTGGATTGTAAACTCTGTGAGGACAGTACTGTGTGTGCTATTGTGTATCCCCAGAACATAGTGTAGTGCCTTGCCAGTACTGTGATCTATTTTTTGAACAAATGAATGAATTCTGCAAAAACCTATGTGCCTGTATGTTTTTAACAGCCACTCTCCACTTCCCCTCCTTAATTATTCCATAATGTTCAAAAAATGGCATTCTAAATCTGAAACAGAGAAGGCAACTAAGAGAGAAAAAGTATTCCATAAACACAGTGTGCAACTACATCAGCTAGAATTGACTAGTTACAGTTCTTAGATCATAAGGAAGAACTTTCTAAAAATGAAATTAAAAATGAAATTAGCATATAGTCTAGCAGTGAACTCCTTTTTAGGAAGTGTGTGCAAGTCATATTTGAATATAAGCATGGGTTGGAGTTGGTGTAAAAGAGACTTCTAAAGTGGGTAGATGAGTTTGAGTACTCTCAGCCTCACTTCAAAGTATATGATTCTATGATTTAGCAATATGTGGTTGTCAAGGCACAACATATAGGAGAGAAGATATAAGACAACACAGGACCTGCAGCTAAACAAAGAAAGCCTGGGGAAGAGAAGGGACTGAAACATAGTCTCAGAACTTTCAATCTCATCATTTCAAACCTTCTCTGAGGCCAGGGTTGGCAGGCCTCCCAGAGAACCAAAACAAAGCAGCCTAACAGCACATCACAAAACAAAAGGGGTCATAAGCAGGGATATGAGGTGACGAAAGCCCTGGACCCAGATTCACTGAGGAGAGGGAATGGGCTCATGAAAGGTAAGCTTTCTCTTCAGGGTCCTTTTCAAGTCACTTAAAGGCACACCTCTGAAATGAGTATCCTCAGAAGAGAGAGGGCTGTTCTCTAAGTCCAGAAGTCTGGGTGTTAATGACCACGGCCAAAAGAATGTGTTGAAATATTCAGTGCAGTTTCTTTCTCTATCTTCACTGTTCTTAACCCAATGTTGTGTCATCAGTCTGGAATGGGCAGTGCCTGCTCAACAAACCCAGCCTTTTTATCCTCTTTGTATTTGCTTATTCACGGTTCAGAAATTGTCCAATGGCCTCCCTACTCTCTAATCAAGGGAATTAATATTGTAGTGGAAAGAAAAACAACTTCCATTTGGTTTGAAAGACCTACACGATGCCTCTGTTTGAGGTGTGAAAGATGAAAATTGAGTATGCTGTGCACTCTTGTCTTCCTAAGTGGTGATTTTCTCCTAACTATCATGTGGGGACTCTTTGTCCCATACTAGGTAGGCTGTAAATTTTTTTATGTTGACCACTACTAAAAATATTTAATGTTCATTGTGTGCTCACTGTGCTTCAGGCAATGAGCTGATAGATTTGATGTGCTTCTCCTGAATCCTAAAAATAGTCTGGAAGTAGATGCAGTTATAGTCTCTTTCAGAAGCTGCCTAGAGAAGGCAGGTTGCTTATCTCAAGTCTGCAGGCTTCTAATAGTCCAGGAGACTGTCATATACCTACACATCACACGTCAGGTAGAGTTCAGCATAAAAGTCTGTGATCTGATGTTATCAATAGAGAAATATTCCTCACACACGCTCATTGTGGAAAGAGTATGTTCAGCAAAGTAATGATGTTCAGAGATAATTGATATCAGAAACTGTACGCTCTTGTTATAGAAATTGGGGAAATATAATAGTATCTGAATTAGGTAATATAATTTTTAAAATTTTATTATAAAAATTCCAAATATGCTTCAAAGTAGATTATTATGATAAAATCCCATTTATTGATACTCAGACTTAGTGATTGTTATCATTTCACCACATTTTTTTTAGGTATTTACCCTTCTTTATTTTAGAGAAAACCTCATACATTATGACCTTTAGCCTTTAAATTCTTTAGTATGAATCTCTAAATATTAAAAAAATTACTACATATTTTTATTTCTAAAAAAATGAATAGGTTTCCTTTTAGTTTTGTTTTGTTTTCATGAATAGGTTTCTTATCATCTCATATGCAGCCCATTTTCAGATTCCCCATCTGTCCCCGATGTTACCATTGGCTTTTCACAGTTGTTAGAAGTTCATCCTACTGATGGTGAAGGGGATTTAGGAAAACAAATCAAATGTGGGAGAGATTTGAAAGCAGAGCAAAGTCAGATGGGCACTGTTGGCCAGAACTTACCACTGGTGTTCTGAGAACTCAGTCAAAGTCACCAACCATACTTTCAAATGCCACTTGAGCTTAAATGAGAAATTATAGCATGCGGGTTAACAGCATGTACTCTGTAATAAGACTGTTCAAATTTTTCACTTACTGTCGATGCGTAACCTTGAATGAATTGATCTCTTTGTGCCTTTGGTGTTCTTATGTAAAATAGAACACTAATTAGTATCTTTCTCATAGAATTGTTGAACCAATTAAATGAAATAATATGAGAGTCAAATGACTGTTGGAAAATGTTGGAATATAATAACTGCAGAATAGGTGCCAGCTCTTGTTATCATCACCATTGTCATGATCACCAACACCATCATCATCATCATCATCAATATATTCATGATAGCTATCCTGATGGGGATTGGCTCCAGGTTAAAGACTTATCCTGTAGCTGATCAAGATATAGGAGTAATGAGAATGAAGAGTTAGGAGAGTAGTTAGGTAGAAAACAATGTTTTTCCCTAAATTCCCTTTAATATTATCACATGATCCTTACTATGACAAGGTTTTTTAAGTCTGCTTGCTTAGGGCTAATGAAAACAAGCCCTCAAAACAACTTACTGTATTAAATTAGCATCTTCCCCCTTAGCATGAATTTTTGTAACCCATCAGCTCCAGGCTCTGCAATGGAAGAATCTTTTGGCCTCACTAAGCCGAAGTTCTCATGCCTTCTATCACTACTACCTTTCTTACTCAGGTCTCTTAATTTCTTTAGTCTACTTTATAGCCTAGCCTTTTGCCCATCCTTCAGTGCAGGTTCTCTTATTTTGAACCTGGACTGCCTCCTCTTACTGTTGTATTTCCTTACTGAGCCTCAGCAGAGGCAAGTCATTCAATAACCTATATAAAATGGCCTACTATGTGATAGGCACTATGATCAACATTGGGAATACAGAAGTTAATAACACAGCATCTCTACTCTGAGGAGCTCAGAATCTAGTGGATTGCAGGGAGGTGCTCTGATCTTCCAGTTCTTATAACACACTGCCTGTACACAAGCCCCATGAATAGCCACTTGCCTGTCCTGTTTTTGCTTTGTTGGTGCATCATAGACAACAAGACATGAAAGTCTGTGTTACTGATAATCATTAGAAGAATTATAGTACACTGAAGTACATGTTTAGTCATCAATTTAATAAGTTTCTCTATAGTGCATTTATATTTATGGATGTCATAAAAATCATTTGGGATAGTTTATTTTATGAGGAAACCCAATACAGTGTGCTAGACTATTAGATTGAACTAGAAGGGTAATTCTAAATTAGAACTATTTCTATCTCCAGCAGACACAAAATAAGAGGAGCCTCTGATTATAGATATGCCTTCCAATTTTGCAGAATTTCTTTTTTTCTTCCAAACCCCTATTTCTGAACCTTTGTTAATTGTGCTATTGCAAAAGAATTTTGCCAATGTGAACTCCTATCCATATTTCCAGCAAATGCATCGTTGGAGGCAATCAAGATGAAGCTCCATGAAGAGGAGAGCAGAGAAACTAAACCTGTTGCTCAAATCTCAAAGAAGATTTCCGGGAAATAAACAACCCAACTCTTGGGAAGTAACCTGTCCTCTGTATCCCAGATGCCTTCACTAAAGGTATATGACTGTCACAGCTAATCTTCCTTTCCTTCCATTTTAGAAAACTGGCTCCATTTACCTTTACTAAGCACTTCTTTTATTTTGGAAAGTGAAATATGAAACACTCTGGATGAGTGAGAATTCTCATCCAATTCCTGATTTAAGCACTTAGCCTCAAAAACAAAAATGATAATTCAGGGACTAACTTCAAATTTTTCTATTTGCCTCAACAAATGTTTTCAGTGAATAGTGTCTACAGCTTCTGAAAATTTGTTTTTTTCTGTTATGTATTAAAATTCAACTTTTGAGAAAAATAAAAAATAAAAATAAAAAAAAGAAATAAATTCTATAATTTTTTGAAACTCTAACAATAAACAACTAGAAAATGTTCTTTATATCAGGTAATTTTCTAACACAAAAGAGAAAGAGAGAAATTAAAAAAAAAAAAAAAAAAAAAAAAAAAAAAAAAAAAAAAAAAAAAAAAAAAAAAAAAAAAGAGTGAGTAGAAAGGTATTTCAGGACAATCAAGCAAGGATCCAGCAGTTCCCAAAACAAAAAACAAAAAAAACAAAAAAAGCAAAAACAGAGAGAGAGAGAGAAAGAAAGAAAACATATTCATAGACTCATGCATCTTAGAGTGGGGCAGACAGGACATATGGGTAACAGGAGGCAGGCCCAGTATAGCCTGCATGGCGTCAATCAAAGGGCTAAGATGATGGAAAATAGTATGGCGATTCCTTAGAAAACTTGGAATGGAACCACCATTTGACCCAGCTATCCCACTCCTCAGTCTATACCCAAAGGACTTAAAATCAGTATACTATAGTGACACAACCACATCAATGTTCATAGCAGCTCAATTCACAATAGATAAACTATGGAACCAACCTAGGTGCCCTTCAACAGATGAATGGATAAGGAAACTGTGGTATGTATACATAATGGAATATTACTCAGCATTAAAAGAGAATAAAATTATGGCATTTGCAGGTAAATGGATAGAGCTGGAGAATATTATGCGAAGTGAAGTAAGCTAATCCCCAAAACCAAAGGCCAAATATTCTCTCTGATAAGTGGATGCTGATCTATAATGGTGTGGGGGCCTTCAGGAGAATGGAGGAACTTTAATTGGACAAAGAGGAGGGAGGAAAGAAGGGATGGGGACATGGGGGCAAGAAAGATAGTGGAATGAGATGACATCATTGCCCTAGGTTCATGTATGACTGAACATATAGTGCAACTCTACAATGTGTACAACCAGGGAAATGAAAATTTATGCTCCATGTATGTACAATTAATCAAAATTCATTCTGCTATCATGTATAATTAATTAGAACAAATAAAAATTACAAATTAACAAAAGGACTGAGATGTCTAAGTATAGTCTGTGTGGAGCTCATGGTGCAAATTTCATCCCAAGTAAATAACACCTTTGCTTCTCAGTTTAATTTAAATTAGTTAATTTAATTCTAAAATTTAGTCTAAACAGAATATGTTAATTTAAGGGTACTAGCCCTATAACAGACTGCTTAAGTTTATGTCTTTTTGTAGCTTTTTTATCTGTGCCTCAATTTCCTCATCTGAAAATGGATAGCTCTGTGCACCTACTGCACAGAGCTTTAAGTTGTAAGTTTTACTGTTTTACTATTTTACTGTTTTACTGTTTATTTACAAATAAAGGTCTTTGAAGTGAGGGCTTGTTGATTTCTATTAAAATCTGAAAGAAGATATTTTGTAATCCTACTCTCTTCCACAAGTAGAAAGCCATTCTATAGTACGAAAGAACAAGTCAACACACACAGAGAGAAAGAGAAAGTCTCTATTTGAGTATTTGCATTCTTGACCTTAGTTATTCCTAGATCCACCCTAACCCTGCTCATGCTACTTACTTACATGAAAAAGTACATCTTTATTAAGATATCATCATTTGGGTTTTTGTGAATTACCATCATAGAATTCTGATTAGTAAAACCTTAGCCAGTGTCTAGTATTAGGAAGAATATGTATTAGATGTGCAATGGAAAATTAATTCCTACTAAATTATTCTCATCTTTGGGATTCCATTCGATCTAACTGAGCTGTTTCCCTATTCTCCAGTCTACTTTCATGTTTCATTTTATTGCTTTCCCTTTTGCTTTTATTTATGCATAGTTCTAAGCAGAGTTTGCTCTTTTAGTTTTCACCACCCCATCTCATTGCTACTCTTAGGTTCCTAGGGAATAATCTTACCTTTGCTGATGGCAGAACCATGTTTGTTTGTACCTTTTTAATTCTATTTTTCTAAAGGAAAACTTTTTTTTGCTTTATACTTTCTTGATGGGGAAAAGATAGCTTCAGTATTAGTGGAAGTAAAGAGATAAATACTGAATGGTGTAATGTAAAACTCAATACTATTTAAACAGGTTTTCTTTTAAGTTCCATTATCCATCCCACTATTTGGATTTTCCTCCATTCTCTTACTTTGCCATTGAAAAGCAAGCAATTATCTAATTCCTTCATTTTGTGTCAAACAATAGCAGGGAAAAATGTGTGTATACAGTACAAACAGGAAGTTGTACTTTGATTATATTTGATAAAAATTATATTGAACAGCAGAAAAGAAACTGGAAAAGAATCCTAGTGGTGAGAGTTAGTAGAACTTAGGACAATCTCTAAAAGATTTAAATATGTGAGGAAATAGAGGCAAATGATATTCTTCTATACAGAGGAAATTCTATTTTGGTAAGGGATGACCATTACATAGTGGTTTGGGCTCATTTCATCTCCAATTTTCTGTGATTCCCTGATTAGAGCTCTTTAACATTGAACTTGTACTATAAATGTATCTTTGAAGATTTTGCTTAAAATAAACTGTCTAGGCAAAGTATGAGAAGAATATATTTCTGAGAAAGCATTTAGAAAACCAGAAGTCATACATCAGTGAAGAAAAAGAATGATAACATGTTAATTTAGTAAGCAACATTTTCTTAAATGACAGAGACTGAGATTTTGATAAGAATGTGTTAAACAGAGTTGGTTAGCTGGAGATCAGTTACTTCATATGGTTTGAGGAAAACTTGAACATATGAATGCCAAGATATTAAAAGAAGTTTAAAATAACTAATATTAATTATGTTTCAATAACTACTTTTTGTTTTTTATTGCTCAGATGTGTTTAAATAAAGTGAGAAAGTTAGATCTAATTTGGTTAGAAGATTTAAAGTCAAAAACCCTCTTCTTCTTCACATGGGTCAAGTAAGAAAATCATTCCTTTAGAAAATACATATAATTGAATGAATTAATATCCAATTTCCTCCCTGAATTCTTTTGAAATATGGTGGGCATTTATACAAAATCAGATTAGTACATATCACCCCTAAGAGCTTAATTACAAGAAATTAAGCAATGTTACATGCTAGTGGATATTATCAGTCTTATACTTTGCCTCTTAGTGATTTCCTGTTGTCGTTCTGAAAGTTAGAAATTTCCCCCTTAATATTTTTAGGTTCCATTGTAGGCCATTTTAAATTTAAATTTATGAAACCAACTAAGTCACTTTTGAATCTCTTTCATTTTTCAGGAGGCACCTACGGAAGTTATTAAGCTTTCAAAATTTGTGTGTAAAGAAAAATATCTTTCCATCTATTTTAAAAACCAAAATTAAAACCATTTTACTCGGTGTTCTGAATAAGTGCATTGATATAGCATTTTGTTAACTAAAAGTCATTAATAAGCATTTATAACAAATATTCAATGGTACCAAAATATGCAATTGTCAAATGACACTTCTATCGAGAAGAGATAATAGATTATGATTAACATAACCAAGTCCTTCTTTGAAACCTAGGTAGTTTAACATATTATAATTGTCATATGTGTATATTTATTCCTGAATTTTTCCACAAATAGCTTTCTTGGAATTGTTCTTATTCAAATCTCATGGATCCTGGGATTCAGAGAACAAGCCTGTATTCTTGGTTATTTTATAAATATCAATTATCTTAGAAATTTTTATGCCAAGTTGCAAACTATGTCTGCTATACAAACTGTTATATACACCATACACACGTGCATATACACACACATGCACACAAATTTTTTGATCTTTTTCTTTGTTCATTCTCCTAAAAATTTTCATTTTCTATTTTGTCTCTATAGCCTGCTTTTATTTCCATGTGTCAGTCTCTCCCTTCTTTTTAAAGAATTCATCCAGAGTGATCTATAGAAAGAAAATGGATACTCTCTTGGAGAGAAATGGGGGTAAGTCTGCTTTGAAAGAAATCCACCAAATCTGTTTATTCAGTATCAGTTTCTAAAGAAAAGTTAGAGAAGGCAAACAGGATAAGAGTTCTAGATTGAAACTATGCATCCATTTGTTTGTGTGTTGTATTGTTTTGAATGAAAGGCTCAGATTGCTTCAAACTGACATGAAACAATAAGAATTTATTCTGATATTAGAAATACAATAGTTAATAAATTATACTTGCCTTTTAGAAGTTTTGATGTTTGTTTCATGTGTATTAGGATCCATTTCAACTTTAAAATTTAGGTAAACAGTGGCTTGTTACATAATAGAAATTGTTTATACATGTATTACATCTCAATTTACTTCTTAGGGTGGTTTTTTTCAACTAGTAGTGACGTGAGACAGTAATGAATATTTATTTAAGAGGCTTTAGGAAATGTGATTAATTTGTTAGGGAAGATCGACTTAGTAGTTTCTTGAACTTGGATTCCTTTTTTTTTTTTATTAGTTCTAATCAGTTATACATGACAGCAGAAAGCTTTTTGTACACAAATGGAGCAGAGTTTTTCACTTCTCTGGTTGTACATGAAGTAGAGTCACACCATTTGTGCAATCATACTGTACCTAGGGTAATGGTATCCATCTCATCCCATCATCTTTCCTACTCCCATGCTCCCTCACTCCTCCCTTTGCCCCAAAGTTCCACCACTCATCCTAT
Source organism: Geosciurus inauris (assembly GCA_004024805.1). NCBI lineage: Eukaryota > Metazoa > Chordata > Mammalia > Rodentia > Sciuridae > Geosciurus > Geosciurus inauris. Next base: position 154,308 of record PVHX01000968.1, read on the forward strand.
GCCCCCTCCCATTATGGATTAGCATCCACTTATCAGAGAGAACATTTGGCCTTTGGTTTTGGGGGATTGGCTTACTTCGCTTAGCAAGACATTCTCCAACTCCATCCATTTACCTGCAAATGCCATAATTTTATTCTCTTTTATTGCTGAGTAATATTCCATTGTGTATATATACCACAGTTTCTTTATCCATTCATCTATTGAAGGGCATCTAGGTTGGTTCCACAGTATAGCTATTGTGAGTTGAGCTGGAATAAACATTGAAGTGACTGTGTCACTGTAGGGTGCTGTTTTTAAGTCCTTTGGGGATAGACCTAGGAGTGGGATAGCTGGGTCAAATGGTGGTTCCATTCCAAGTTTTCTAAGGAATCTCCATACCACTTTCCAGATTGTTTGCACCAATTTGCAGTCCCACCAGCAATGTATGAGTATGCCTAGAACTTGGATTCTTATGAGCTGGATTCAAACAATGACTTCACCAATGCTAAAGTCAGCTACCTAATCTAGTTGAATTTCATTCTTTGTTATGATGGGGTTATGCTCTCAATGTGTAGCATTTTTCTTGGGGACATGTGTGAATGGATCTTGAATACTGCCAGGAAGAAGAAATTTAGTAATTAATTTTTTTCTCTTCCAACTTGCCAGAAAGATAGTGGTTTGAGGTTTCAGAGCACATTTCAGATGATAGAAAGAAATTTTCAAATAACCAGGTTTTATATAAGCCATATTATATTTTTCATGATGTCAGAGTAAAAAGAATACAAATTCATTATTTTTAATATTCCAACTGGGAACTTTCCTGTATTATTATTTTACTTTTAAAAGTAAAGATGTGTTCAAAAACATGTTCCCTACAATTTCCATGGTTATATGAATTGCAATTCAGTGACAAATTGTTAAGATAAAGTTTTAGCAAAGAAATTTCCCAATGTGAGAAAGTGCCTTCAAACTTTAAAAATCATCAAAACATTCTGAGATATCATAGCATTTCTACTTGTCTTTTTAAATGGGGTTTTGTTTTGTTCTCACATCCTAGTAACTTCCTTTTCCTTATTTTCCCTTTTTACTCATTGCTTATGACCTAATGATAGACTAAGGTTAATGTTTAAGTTAAATAAATAGAAAATAATTACTATTTCACCTGAATTTACTTCTTCATCACCCAGTGTTCAAAAAGTTAAGAAATTTATTTGCTACTAGAACTAAAATGTTAGTCTTAGCCCTATCTTTAGGGTTTAGGCAAATGCCAGGCATATGCAAAAGTTATTGAAAAAGGCTGTCATGCCTTTGGATTAGGTATGATTAGTTTATAAAATATTGATATTGTTCTACACCAGTTGGTAACCCTCCAGTACCACTCCTACCTCCCTGACCCCTTACCTGGAATACACCTCTTGTCCTTTGATTCAGCATTTAATAACTTAGTTCCTGATACGCTCAAAAGCTATCTCTCTGGACTTCAGCTCTGGGTGGTCAGTGTCCATAATGTACTAGTTGTGATCTATTTTAAATATATATTTGGTCAAATAAATATTCCAATAGTTGATTTAACATTATCGATTCGCCTTAATGCAACAAAAAGGAGGAACAAAGAACAGTGTTCCGAAGAGTATAAGAGGTGAAAACAGGGAAGGCAGAAGAGGCAGGGAAGGAAGAAAAGAGGCAGGAGGAAAACCTGATTTTAAAAGGCCACCACTTGCAGGGATGTGTTTCACATAATTACCTTTCTCATGTGCCATCATCCGTGGTTCCAATTGTCTTCCTAGGGTGGCTAGAGAGAGCTCTTTGAAAAGTGTATGGTACATATCTAAAAACAGAGCTGTAATTACTCTCCTTGCAATTCTGACACCATTGTCTGTCAAATATTCTCTCTTTTACTCTTTATGCTGGTTTACTGTGGGTTAAGTAACATTAGTCAGATTCATATCCGACCCAGGCAAAATCCTGTTACAGTGCACACAAAGGACTGTCCAAATTGTTCTATTGTGCTGAGATTCCATTGAATCAAATATTGTTGAAAATTTGTACTTGTGAATCTTTTGGTTACACTGAGGTCTGTTTTCGTGAAAGGATATTACACTCTTTAATTTAGAAAACATTAAAAAATTACTAAAAGTATGAATTACTTCTATTGCATTGGGGCTGAGTTTTGTAAACTGTTCTTTGCTAAACTCCAGGAAAAGTGGGAATGGGTTTGATGGTAGAAAAAGTTTGGAAAATATAATGCATGTTAGAATATTAAAGGCTTTGCAGAGTTACATGGTTTTAAAAGCTTCAACTTTTTAAAGCCCAAGATTTCTTGAACTTCTGTCTGTCTCTGTCTTAACATTTTTCATGAAACACCTAATGTGGGACACCAAGTTTGAGAATGCAAATGTTGGATCAGGGTAATTATTTCTGCATTTATCGAGGAGCTATTTAGAAATAGGCCAGACTAGCAAAGCAAATAAAAATAAGGCACAGTGTCACTGCAAGGCTGTAGAAGAGATGCAATGCAAGTGATAGAGTTGTTTTGTTGTGTTTTGTTTTTTAAGTGTGGGAAAACAGAAGACAAAGCAACTGAGTGGGGCCTGAGAAAAAGGGTGAAGGAAAGCTTGTCTGGTGGCAATGTCTGGCTGTAACAGTATATTCACACAAATGTCAGGTAGGAAGGATTTATAAAATAGTGGGGGTAGCAGAAGTGAGAGACTCCCTCATTACACATCCCAGCAATAAGAATGCCTTCTACCTCAGAATAGTGTCCTTAAGACAATCAGTTCTCTTTTTAGGTAGTATCATGGAGGGTGAATAGGGCCCATAAAGATAATCTGCATTTTTTTTTCTTTAAAACACACACACACTTTGGGTCTCAACTGGACATATACTTAGAGCCTAGCTCTCTTCCCATTGCTGGACAGGGACGTAAGGATTGTGCCAGTTTCCCTTGGCTATGAACTTGTCTTTTCTTGTATCCAACATGCACGTTGGCATGGCCTTCAAACTAGTCATTCACAGGATGGGGAGTGGGGATGGAATGAAATCCTTGATGTGGTTCCAAACACTGCTGGCTTTTTCAGCCTTAAAGCCAACAGCCCAAAGACATCTGAAGGTCTTTGATGTGTTCTATACAGGACTGAATACACTAGGTGCACAGGAGCACCATTATAGAAGAAAGAAAATGGGACTGGTTGCTCCCCCTTTCTTTACTTCATAGACAATGCATCTTAAACTCTACTAACCAATTTATGCACATTATTTTGTTTAATTTTTATAACAACCACATGAAGTAGGCACTTCAGTATTTTCACTAATATTACTGGTATGGAAATCAAGGGACAAAGATGTTGGGGATTTATCCAAGGTGGCAGAGTAGGGAGTAAAAAAGAGATTGTCTTCATTCTGAAACTTAAAATTATTTTCCGTTTTCCCATCGCAATGCCAGAATAAGAGGTTGACTAAGATGTACTTTTACAAAATGTATTCTAAAATAATAACATTGCATTCTAATTTAGTGTGCTAACCCAATGACAGGAGTTCCTTTAGACAGGATATACTAGCGCAATCTTTTCCTAATGGAAGTAGTGGACAATTACACTGTTCAGAATCCTTCACAACAGAATCCATCATTTCTGTATTTTTTCCTTTCTCTAATAAATGCATTCCTTAAAGGAGTTAGTCTGATTTATTTTGAATAAGGAATGAATAGATAAAATTTAGGGTAGTACGTGGAGCTCTTGAATGGCTGTCCTGGTATCTATTGGAAGAGAACAGTGTTTTCCTTACTTTTTGACTTGACTAACTCTTTTCTCACACGTATGCAAAGGCAAAGGCTTTCCAAAATCTTTTGTTAGCTTAAATTGACCTTTAAATATTTTTAGTTGTTGAAAAATAGTTTCATGATTGAAAGTATTTTGTCCAGAATAATGACTGATTGAAAGACAAAATATTTCCTTAAGTTTTAATATTTTTTAAAGGTTCTTACATCATACTCCAAATAATTAAACATAAAGAACAAAAGCTAAATTAAAATAGGCAAGACTTTCAAGTGGATATAAAAAAAAAACTTATCACCAGGGTACTGTCATAAGGAAATAAGATTTAAAGGGAGAAAGATGGTCCAGGGTTGTAACTCACACTTGTTTTGCATGTGTGAGGCACTGGGTTTGATCCTCAGCACTACATAAAAATAAATCAATAAAATGAGAGTATTGAGTCCATCTATAACTAAAACATGTATACTTTTAAAAAATAAAGAGAAGAAAGATATATCAGCAGTTCTTAAACAGGAGCAGACTCTTTGAGAATTTGATGAACACTAAGAACTCCTTTTTTAGAAAAATAGACAGTCACATTATATATTCAGTGACTTATTCAGTGACTCAATTCAGTGACTTATTCAGTGACTCAATCAACTTATAGACCCCACTAGAAAGTTTTGATATAATCCTAAAGACCTTGAAGAAAAATAGAAATTGACCAGAATGAAGAAGAGCAAAGGCTATATGAATTCTCCAGGTGAATTTGTGTCTCTATTAGCCTTAGATCCTAATAACCTAATTTTAAAATCTTGCTCTAAAGTCTTTGCCCTGAGAATCTTGTTTCCTATTTGAGGCCTTTATTAAAACTCCAGGAATGTACTGACCTGAATATTTCTTCCTCTTTCCAGCAAAAGACTAGGCAACCAGAGCCACAAGATAGGCATTATTTATGTCAATTCTTGACTCTTCGGGGTTTAGCAGTTCCCAAATGTTAATGTTCATGCAGATTACCTAGGGATCTTCTTAAAGTGCAGATTCTGATACAGTAGTTCTGGGGTGGGGCCCAGGATTCTTCATTTCTAGCAAATTCCCTGGTTATACTGATATTGCCAGTCAGTGGCATACACTTAGTAGTAAGTCTCTTGTAGTGGCTCCCATTCTGTGCCTCTTCTGAAAAGCCCTTTTGAGTAGTAGTCCCTCCCATCTTCCTCTCATATATATCTTTGCATTACTCTATCTCACCACTCAGCTAAAGCCTAAACCTGAAAAGAAAGAAGCCATCCTCAGGGTTTGGGGTAAGAGAAACTGACTTTCACCTTTAGAATAAGGTTAGTAGTCATTAGAGTTTGGTATTAAATATTTCTCTATCTACTTCTGTGGTATTTAACATTTTGATACTGCAAAGTGGATAACAAGTAGTGTGTATGAATGGTTTATATCTTTAAATTAGAGCAAATTTAAATTAAAAATATTCCTTTCATTTGCTTTCAAGAGAGGAGCAAGAGATGAAATCAGAGTTAGCTGGTACTAAAAATTACAATATCACCACCTAATTAATAATTTGATGCCAAGTTCATGTAGATATAGGCATATCCTACCTGTGTGTTGGAGCTGAGAACCACTATCCTCCATTGCCATCCTTTGATCCTTCAAAATATGGATGATTCAAAGATGAGCAAGATCATGGATCATAAAGAGAGATTTATTCCTGAGCCAGAGATTCAGAGATTTCTGTATGTTAGCAACTTGTGAATGTTTTTAGCAGCTGGTGTTGTTAATTGCATTTTCAATTAAGAAGTTTCCGACAGCTCCTAAAATGAGGGCTAAATGAGCAACACTGAAAATTTCTGAAAACTAATTTAGCATTTAAAAAATTAATGCATATCTAAAGGCAATCCAAGAATATGTCATTTCATTTTTTTTAACAGAATGAAACCCATGTCTTTTTTTTATAAATGTTCTTACAAACATGCATACACACACAGAAAAAAAATTGGTTCATTTTTCACAGTTTAGTTCAATAATTTAAATATTTCATTTACTATTTCTGCTTTATGGAAATTGGATGAGATAAAATGTGTTTTGACTAAATGTTAAAATAAAATCACACTACTGTGCAAAACAACATTCTAAACTCAGCATTGAACAAAAGACTCAATGTCATATAGCATTTGCAGCTTGTTCCTGTATTACCTAAAGTACTTATTTTGAAAAGCACATCATTGTCTCCAGTAGGAATATTCATTTTCCCCTTTCTACATGTATCAAAACCGTATTCTCCCTTCTTCTTTCTTTAGTTAGAATTCTGTTATTCAAAAGTAGCAGGTATGAGATCGAAGCTAGAAAAATAAGTCTACAAATAAAAGAGAATTCATTTAAATCCTTAAATGTAGGACAAATGGGAAATCATAACTAGTTTTTGAATGATTTCCATGTTTTATTTATAATTGTTGTATTTTGTTATTTATTTCAATTTTTATTCTTAATTATAAAACACTTGAAGATGTCAGATATTCATATACTCACCATATGGTTTTAACAGATGTTAACATTTTGCACAGATATCTATTATGCTATCTTTTAGCAAGATTTTTTCCATGAAAATAAAACTTTTAAAAATACTTGTCAAAAAAGCATGTTTCAAACTTTAAACATTTTTCAATGTTGTCAATTAGGTAGGTAAATCATGAATACTGACATTATTTGCTAACTCACACATAGAAGCTTACCAGAACTTTAAAGGTTGACAAAAGGACCTCTAAGAAGTTTTTTCCTGGGTTTCTTATACCACCTCAGTGTTCAAAAATAACACTAATAATCACTCAGATTTAGATTTTCTTATAGGGAAAACACTTATAAACAAATTTAAAATGACTTGTTTTACAGTTTTTGCAAATATTTATTTTTGGAAAAATTAATTTTTGCTTTTCCATTCTCATTTGTCCTGTACTTCATTTATAATCTATTTAACACACACACACACACACATCAAAAAAAAAAAAAAACTTTAAAGATTCTACAATACTCTCTTCTAAAAGTCTTTGATTGCCATTGGATATATTTAGTTGTGAGAAGTAACAAAGTATAAGTTTTAAGGTGTAAAAATTACTGATAACTGAAACAATGTTAATCTTTGTCATGTGTTAGAAATAAATATATACATAAATAATTTAAATGATGGGAGAAAATTTGGATTTGTTTTCATTTTTTGGTATAGCTAGGAAGTGTAAAGTGGTTCATCTTTCCTTTACAGGTGAAGGCCGAGAAGAAAATTCTCTAACTTCAGACTATGCAGTTGTTATTATGAAGTAAAGTTGAAGGAAGAGATGTATGTGAAGCACTCTGGGCAAGCCCCTTGGATAGCTTAGGCTGTGGGTGCCTGTGTGGTCTACTGGTGCCAGTAAATCTTGGTTTACTGTGACAATATTATATGTATTTATCTTGGGGCAAACATCTTGTCTGCCTCATTTGAAGTCTAAAAAGATAATTCTCTGTGAGCTTAGTTTTTGTTTGGGTCGATATTTATTATTTGAGGTGGATTGTCCCTCTTTTTTGGCTATTTTCTATTCATTGTATGATGATACATAATTTTGGTTAAAGTATTTATAAAATCTTTTGTATAATATCATTTTGGGTGTCTGTATGAGAGCTTGAAAATATATTCCACAAATGAAATGCTCATGTTTATTTATTTATTATATTTTCCTATTGCACTTTTGGACAAAGTCTTGCCTGATGAAACTCACATATAATAATTTTTTTTCATTTCACCCACAGAATTATTAGTTTAAAACAACTACTTGAGCTTGATAATACTATGCTTTCCATGATAAATTTATAGTTTTGCAGTTTTATTCACTCTAAAGAATGCTTTTATTTTTTAGTTGTCTATGAACAGATTTCACTAACTCCATCTTGTTAAAAGTACTTAGCTGTTTCAAAGGTTCATTCATAGTGTTTGACATCTTAAAGCATACTTTTAATAATTTGTGAAAAAAAAATTTTTTGCTTTATAATGTGAGTATAAATTTGGAAATCCACTTTTAAAAAGTTTCAGTAATATTTAATAGTGACAACCTGGTTAACTTTTGTTCCTTATTTCTTGATCAAGGTAGCCAAGATGGCTTGAGATTCCTCAGTTCCTTAAAATGGAGTTTATGAATTCAATCTGTTTTAAGCTGAAGTGTAATGATTCTTAGCTGATTATTTCATGCTATTAATAATTCAACACTACTGACCTCTCAACTGAAAACTTAAACTACACATACAGGGGGATACAGCATACAAACATTTCATCTGATTGTGACTTATAATTAAAATTTTAAACTTGAATCTTTCATATAAACCTTGAGCTCAAGTGCTCATGCACATGCAATTTTGTAATAAATCAATTGCATTTGAGTTTTCTGTAGTTGGCTAAGGAAATGAGTACCGACTTACTAGAGAACATCTGATGAATATTTTCCATTTTGGTAGATTAAATGATTTTTATATGGATATTTATTCCACCATTAATAAAAGACCACTATAAATCTTGCTTTGCTCCACCCTCCACCCCTTTTGCAGAATTTTTCTTGGTGTTAATTAGACTAAAGATTGCCAAAATTCAGTTGCATTCACACAGAGAAAAAGAATTTCCCCCCTCTAACATTCAGTTGAAACGCACCATGCTGGGCTTGCAGAGAACACAGATGAGTGGGACGGCCACGATTTCTGACTGGATCATCCGGTCAGGGGTCTCTGCCGTGAATCACTTCGTGTTCACTTGAAAACTGGGAGATGGGCAATATTATAACCTCTGCCTTCAAGGAATTTAAACCCAAGTGGAAAGAATTAGAAAAGCATAAAACCCTCTTCTAGTATAATACAGTACTGAATATGAATCCTACATTGTACAATAGGAATAACTAACGTGTTTAGAGATGCCCCATAGCATTGCACAAAGCCCATTTATCCAAAGGAAGGGCCAGTAGAGAGATTCATGGCGCCCAAGCTGTCCAAAAGTGCGCAAAAAGAACTCTGGGCACGGGTGAGCACTTGGAAAAACTTCCTGGAGGAGATGGCATCTGAGCTAGGCCTCGAAGCACACACAGGGTCGCAGAAACCAGAGAGGCCACTGTAAGTGGGAGGACTCTCCTCTTGTCTGAAAGCCAGCATACCATCGGGCCGTGCTTCCCGTCACCGTTTCAGAAGACCCCCTACAAATACAAGGGTCCGACTTAGTAGAGTCACTTCCGCTGTTCCGTTTTCTAAGTCCGGCTTCCGAAAGTACACCGCTGAGCTTCGGCTCACGCAGGTGGGTACCTTTCTACTTTCCTTAGTTGCGACTCTCCGTGAGACACTCCCACCCGTAAAAGGCTGTTGCGGCTAAAGCGAGTGTGGTGGCTGCCTTTTGCCCCACCATATTCCGGTGCTCGGTAGCCGCGCGGTGGTGGAGACCTGGGTCCCGCCTGGGCCCGCAGGGGGAGGCGCAGCGCTGCCGATTTGGGTCGGGTAGCTGGCAGGGTACAGCTTCCCTCCGCCTCCTTCCCGCGGTAGCAGCGGGAGTGCGGGGGGGAGGGGCGAGGGGCGGGTCCGGGGCGGGGCCACGGTGCTGGTGGCCAGGCGGCTGCAGGTGTGGATGGGAAGAGGTACGGCTTAGTGGACTCACACCGGCTCCTGCCGGTGGCTGGGGTTCGAGGCTCCGGGCTTCGGGGCTGGAGACCAGGGGTGGCTTCCCCGGAGGAGCATCGCGAGCGGCTTCGACCTGTGCCCAACTTGGGACACGGCCAGGGACGCGCAGGTTTCACGTCCGGCGCCTGCAGGAGACAGACGCGCGTCGCCGGTCACTGCGCCCGCGCCGGCTGGGGGACCGCGGCTGGTCCAGGACCGGATCCGAGAGGAGGCCGCTAGGACTGGGACTGGGGCGGGATGCAGACCCTGCCTTGGCGCGGAGGAGAGGGGGATGCCGCCTTCGCTTTCCTACCGCGACCCGCAGGTAAGCCGGTAGAGCGTCGGTCCCGCTGCGCTGGGAGAGGGAGGGCGCGTCTCTTGCGGAGTTGAAGAGCTTCGGGGCCTGGGTACACGGCGGTCACCGCCCCAGTCCAGGGCCGCCGGCGCCCGCGGGCATCCGAGCGAGGATGCTGAAGCTGGATCGGGCGCATCCCAGAGAGCGGCGGCCCGGGCCCTGGCCCTGGCTCTGGCTCGTGGCAGAAACATCACCTCCTCTTGTCCAAATCGCAGGTTGTTATCCTAGTGCGATTTCCAGAGTCACAGGTTCGTTCTTCTTCACCAAGCCGCGAAGAAGGAACCCTGTGGGTCTAGTGGTGGGGGCGAGCGTTTCAACCAGGGATGTCGCGTTGAGCCCATTTACCATTTAAAATTACTGTCACTTTAAAACTTTGCTCCCCTCTGTTAAGAGTGAAGGGAAATTAGGCGTGTAAATCCATACCTCCTAGGATTAGAGTTTGTTTTCACTGTGCGCAGTGGGAAAATGTTGTTCGAAAGATCCTAATTTTTCCAACAATACTTCACCTAGAGAACCCCGGATCCTACAGACAGACAATGGCAGGCGTGAAAAAACAGCGGAAATGTTCACAGCGCGGCAGTGGTAGGAGAGAAGTCAAGGAAAACTTGGGCATAAGTGACCTTTTAACGAGCTTCTTTCGCAAAGCTTTTTTGCCCCGCACTAGTGGCAACAAGACAAGAATGACGGCTCAGAGCCCGCACCCAGGTTGGAGCCGGACTGTGGCGGGGACTCCCTGGCCACCCTCTAGTTTGTGAAATCGGGCCTTTCAGCTTCTTTATTGAAATCGTGGTAACTTTGAAGTGAAATTAGAGAAACGATACTATTATTGGGCCTCATGGACGTATTAGCTTCTGATGTTTTTTTATTTATATCATTTAAAACTTTATTGTAAATGTGAATACTGCTTATATCATAGATAATTGTGGGGAGAACTCAATAAATTCTTTAAAAGTACCCAAGAGTTATTCTGTGGGTGAAATTTTATAGTTTTACAATTTTAAAAGTTCTGAAAAGTCTGTATCGGAGACCAAGCAATTGGTAACATGGATGGTTGACTAGTTTTGAATTTTTAAATAGGTTATAAAGAAGGGAAATATGAAATGTTTTATATTTGAGCATCCTTTTAAAAAGTAGAAGTGGAAAGAAAAGTGAAGGACAACTTTTTGTACAGTGTATTACTAGGTAATTCTAGAAGCTAGGAAAATGCTTGATAAAGTAAAATTAAAAGGTAGAGAAACTTGTGTATTTTGTTTGTATAACTTTAAGGAGAACCCACACTTGTAAATCTCAAACCTTCAATTGTATAATATTGAACTGGATAAAAAAGTTTACTGCATATCATGTTTTCCCTTAGATTAGAAAATTATCTTAGTTTGCCTTAAAATCAAAGCTGTGGTTAAATTTGGTGCTTATTTGGAATAATTCCAAACACTTTAATTTTAGTTTATCTATTTTAACAACTTCTTTTCTTCAGTAATAGGTTACTATAAGATGCAAGTGCTTGGGACATTGACATTTAATGATATTAGATGTCACTAAAATTTTCTCAAAATTGTCATGGTTTTCCTTCATTATGTGTATCTAGGTGACATTAGCATATAAACATTATGGGATCTCTTAAAAATTTAAACTGAAAAAGCTATGGATGCAATTTCTGATTATTAGCATTTCAGGGATGAAATCTAGCTTTAAGATAAAATGGCTTTTTGAAGACATTTTAGAATATGTAATATATGTAATAATACAATTCTTAGAGAATGTTTTTGATAGTTTTTTTAAATCATAAATAACAAAGGAACTGATAATTATACCTTAACAATTTCTTGGTGCATTTAATGACTATTTCCTTAGAAGTAGTCTCCCAAATAGCTACAAAATTTTCAGAGGAGTTTGAAGGTTTATTTTCTGTTAAAGCATATTTCTATAAAGTAGGAAAAAAAGAATCTCTGTTGAATCTTGAGTAGGTCAATCTTAACTATGAAACAGTGAAATTTGATCTTTGTATTGTGAACTATATTTTCACCCAAGACTTTTTAACTAAGTCTTCTTCTTAAATGCAAATAAATACTTATGTAGAAAGTAAATCAGTTATTCCATTAGTACAATATAGGTGCCCTAATGTGCATGGTTTATTTGTAGAGAGTGAGGTTTTTTCCTCCACATCTTATGTGAGTCCAGGAAATTATTGAAAGAATTTGGGGGAGAGTTGAGATGAAGAGGAAAAAACCATCTTAGCATGATTATGTTGAAAACGTGTGTTTGTTTGCATAGTAAGGGGGTTAAAAAGAAAAGTTTGGAATCAAAATGTACTTTTAGATTTCGATTCCCCAGCACTTTCTACCTTATTGTGTAATTGCCTTTTTAGTCAGTATGTAGGTATTGGATGTACTACAGCAGACATCCGCCCAAAAAATAAAATAAAATAATAAACCTCACTGGAACATCCTTAATGATGGCTTCATCAGATGTACAACCTGTTCTGTATTGTCTGAATACAAGCTTCCTAACTATTCAACATCTGAAGCCAATTCATAAGTTAAATATGTTAAAAATTAAATAAGCAATTTCCATTTTAAGAGAAATACCCCTCTTGAGGACTGTTTAAAAATGTTACAAATAACACCAATCCTTTGAGTAAAATAATAATTATATTAATTAAAATTCATCCTTTTAGTAGGGGAAATTGTAGTCTACATTGGCGTTGGGGGCATTTATGCTGAGCAATTTGTGGCCCAGTTTTCATTTCTGTATCTGTGCTGCCTCTTCTAGAGGATTGGTCAGGTACTGAGAGAGGAAGAATTGTAGAGAATAAACTATTTACATTGATCATAGTTCTGTCTGATAAGCTTGTGTCCATGTGAATTTAGAACCAGAAGAGAAACTCTGAATCTGTTTTCCCACAGCACTGTTACTGATTCCTGGGAGTTAGCAGAGGCAGAGAAGGGAGCAGTCATCTCTGCCATTTGCAAAGCTGACTTCATGATCTACAGCAAATCAAACCCACGGAATCTTTCAGTCTTGTCCAATTCAGCTTCACTTCCTTGCCAGGGGCATAACAGCTGAAGTTGAAAGACTTATGCCCAAATGGGAAAATTAGTGCCATTTGTGTATAGGCAGTAGCGTTATTCAAACTGCTTTCAACCTAATTAGGGAAAAAAACCTGAAAGACAGAGTATGATTTGATTAAAAGTCCTCCAGGGTAGGTAGCATGCAGGAAGGAGACTGGGGCTCAAGAATGCATTTAGGCTTTCACTTATTCTGAATTATTAATAGTTTGCATTGTCGTTCTCTGGTATGCTATTTTGTGATTTACTTCAACCTCTACAGTTTGGATGATAGGAAAAGTACAATGAAATAGTAAATTTTAAAATGACCGGTGTGGTCATATATAAGGTCTGATCATATATAAGCACTGATCATATATAAGGTCTTCCATTTCTGTTGAGATATATATTTGCGTATTCTTCATTGTATTTTAAGTCTAAGTTCTTTCCTTAGAAGTCATTCTGATTCTGAGAAGGGCGGCAGAAAAGGAAAAAGAACTGTATTTAAAAGGCGATACTATCTGACAACTGACATCTTAAATTATCTCTGTCAAATTTCAGTTGGACTTTGGCACCAGTAGCAAATTAGATATGCATAGAATAAGATAAAGAAATCAACTCAGAAAGATCTGCACCAGACACTTTTAGCACACGTGATTTTCTGACTTAAATGTGATATGTAATGATCAATCAAGACCAATATAATTGTACATTTGAGGTGAAATTACTTTACAGCTCAAGGTTTGGATGTAAGCAATGGATCGATCCCCTCAAAATCAAACTGATAAGATCTTACTAACTAAAATAACCTGAGATTTTTGAATTCCAGTACATGCTCAGGTAGAAATTCCAGTCATAAAATAATTATTGAATAACCCTGTGAGTTTTGGGTCCTACCTTTTACTGATTATCTCAGCTCAATGTAAGTTTTAAAAAGTTACATGAGACTCAGTGGACTAAAGCAATAAGTGTGATTTTTGCGGCAAAATCTACATATAGTGAATGAAACTTTTTTAAATTAGGGTTTACGTAACTAGCTTTAAACTATAGTGAGTTTTAGAATAAGTAACTGGTAATATTTTTGCTTGACATTTCCCTTTCATATTCTTTACCATAACTCAAAACTGATCTCCTTTATTATAGATGGGAGTGGAACTGGACAGAATTTAAAAATCAAACAAACAAGTTAACCTGAGTTTGCACCTTGACTTTAATAATCTTATAAAAACTTCTGCATGTTTGTCAGCATTCTCAAAATGACAAAATTCCAGGTTGCTTTATTATTAATTTTTGTCTCTAGAATTGGAATTAGGGTGATTTAAAAAGAATAAAAAGTGTACCATTCACTTTTTAAATTAATATGTATGCAAAATTAAGTAGTCTTCATGAAAAACAGTAGTTTGGATTGTAATGTAAAGTTAAAAAAATGATACTGGTATCTACACTAAGTAGCATTCTAATTGTTTCTAATAATCAATTAAAATTCTATTGTAACTTTTTAACTTCTGAAAATAAATTTCTAGTTTACATAAAAGGAAAATTTTAATATGACATATTGATCTTACTAAACATTAACCATAATAGCCAAAAGAGTTTTTCAGGGAGTTACAATTATTCAAATATAAGCAACTGAAAATATTTTGATAGAAATAAAGAGAATTATAGGAAAATATAATGGACAGAAATAGAAAATAAAAGATTAACTGATTGGATTTTTTTGAAGAACTAAATATTGTATTTATTTGTTTATTTTTGCAGTGCTGGAGATAGAACCCAAGGCCTTGCACATACTAGGCAAGCACGCTGCCTTCCCAGTGCAAAACTCTTTAGTATAATTTTTGGTACATAGAGGTTTATAGATTCGGGAGAAGCCATAAATCTGAAGTAATGACAAAGAAGATGAAAACATTTGACAGGTTCAGTTTCCTTTTTAAAAAAATGTATTTAGTAATTGGTTAAGGCTAAAGTTCTAAATTTCCTTTTTTAAATTAACACATTGTTAAAATAGACTCATAAAAATGGAAAGCTAATTATAACTCAGTTAACAGTAATTTAAAAAGTAAATTTGAGAAGTAAATCTTCTTCTAAAGATAGATAATCATAATTGTAGATTTTTTTGATGAAATTTACTAAAGTAGAAATTATAAAATAGCTACAAATTTCAGAATAGGGAAGTTACTAAGTTTTAGATAACTATAATTAGCAAAACTAAAACATAATTTAACTAGAAATATTAAAAAGTAAATAAAATGATACAATTCATTATTATCTGCTTATTTTAGAACACAGGTTCAAATTATTAAAGTTATTACATAGAAGTAACAGATTCATTTTCCTAAACTGCCAGGAAAGGAATCTCATCCAAATAATTTTTTAAAAATCAAATATTAAGGTAAGATATGTGCCCAACCCTTCTAATTGCCAGAGCCACAATAGCAACAACAACAATTATAGCTGTATGTATTGATCATTTCCTGGGTGCCATAGTTTATTCTACATACTTTATCTCTGTCACTACAAATAATCCTCTTGGTAGTCCTGTGATCTAGGCGCATGATAGTTCCTATTTTATGGACATGAAAACTGTCCTTGCAAGATTAAAGAGGTCAGATAGCAACTAAATGGTGTGGCCCTGGGAGTCAAACGAATCTTTTCTATATACTTGTCTGTTTTATTTGATCACTTTGCTATACTTCACAGTCATTAAGCAGAATGTTTGTGAAACTTTTTTAAAAAAATTATTTGGGAATCATTTGTATAGCATCTTCAATGCCCTAGCTACAGTATGTGTTTTTTACTCAGGTTTTCAGAACTCGTTCAAAGCCTTTCATCCCTAGTCTGGCAAGACACAGATGATATAGGTAGTGATGTTTATAACCAAAGGAAGCAGATAGCATCTTTAAAGTACTAATTCTGATATTTTAGAGGAATTATAAATTTTCTCTGAAGATCATTCCAAAGACTTTTTTTTTTTTTTTTTTTTTTTAAATCATGGCACTGGAATTGGAATACAGTTGTAGGCTTTGGGGCACCTAACTCATAATAGATATTCAATGACTAGTTCTTAAAAAAATGAAAGAGGAAATTAATAAAATTACTATTACCTCTTGCAGTTTTTGTTTTCCCCTATGAATGCTATAATGTATGCTTGTGGATAGAGGCATAGTAGGAAGTCTGGGTGGTTTATTCCTAACTATACAACCTGGGACAAGTTCCTGGACCTCCTGGAACCTCAGTTGCCTCTGTTCTGAAATGGAAAGCATTCTGTCTTCCTTAATAGTTGTAATGGTTAACTAAATTATAATTCCATTTTATTATGACACTTGACCTTTTATGTGGCGTAAACCCTTTTGGAATTGTGGAGGTTGAGAGACAACTGTCATAGCCAATCATAATTAGGGCATGAGTTGAGAAAAGGGCCCATGTAATTGCATCCACTGAAGAGTAAAAGCCAAGGAATAAGGAGGACATGGTGCTTTATTGATTCTCAAGTGGGTTAGAAATTTGGCAGAGTAGTAAAGAAAAGGTCTTGGGGTCCAGTGGTGCAGAATCTCTAGTGTTGACTCTCCTGTGGTTTTGGACAAGTTACCTGAGCTGTCCATGTGTGAATTGAGGGCACACTTTATGGCTGCATATGCTTCTTAAATACAGTTCCTCTTAAAGTTCTGCCTGCTTAGTTTTAAGTGCCTGTTGTCACTGTACCTCTTGTAGAGGACCTAAGGAAACTCTCCACGGGATGGCACTGCCCTTACACACACACACACACACACACACACACTCACTTCTATAACCATGTAAAGCACTCCCTGCACTGTTAGAACTGTTAGAACTGTTCTCCCCTGATTTCAGCCTTTCCCACTGCTCTCTATCCCAGTTGGCAAAGGAGGTTAGGACTTGTTAGTTTTTATCTTGTGGAGGTTAAAGATCTTGCACTCCTGAACAGGATAATTGCAAAGGCCCCTTTCAGAGCTAACAGTTTGCAATGTCTGAAAGCCAGCCTAGACACCCAATAAAAGAGCAAAATCAGAAGGCTGAAGAATGGACTAAGTCAGTTTGCAGACTGGAAAAAATGATTAAAATGCAGAGATGTAAGAGGAACTTTAATAGACTTACATATTGCTATTAAATGTATATACATGAAAATGAGTTCAAATGTCAAAGCAAAAATGTCAAAAATAATTATATTTTCATGAGAAGAAACTAAAAATTAAATGATAACTTCTATAAATATTATAATGAAATAATGACTTTTAATAGTTAAAAACAATGAAAGCTTTAGTTTTTTTCATCTGAATTCCTCTTTGGACACAAAGAGTGTGTATAGCAGTGTTATATCCCAGGAAAGCAAAACCTTACGTGGGGAAAGCAAATTGGAGGACAGGGTGATGTAAAACAGCATTCCAGAACAACCCAAAAGATTTTAAAAGAGAGATTTTTTTTTGATAAAAGAATATTCTAAAGTAATCTGAAAGTAGGAAACCATTGTCTCTTTTTGTATCTGAAAATGAAAATCTGCAACTACACAGATAGAAATTTGAAATTTAAGCATTGGAAGAAAAAAAATAGACCAGTTTTTCATTAACAATAGCATTGCTGGCACCTGTGGCATTCTAGAAAATGACACTAGTTTATGCATAATCATATATGAGAGTAAGCAATGGAAATGAGCAAACGTCGCTTACCAGTTACCAGGGCCTCTCCAACTGAGCAGCAGCTTGAAGTAGATTGCTGTGGAGGGAACAGTCTAAGCACACACTTGTCTCTGGCTCCCACCCCCACATTACAGATATCAGGCAGGAGTCATGGACTTCCAAGCATGGACTTCGAAGCTGGCATGTATTTGAGTCCCAGTTCGGAACTTAACTTCTGGGTGTGTCATTTGGACAAGACTAAAAGCACCATGCTTCACCTTCCCCATTTGTTAAATGGGGTTATGCTCACCTCTAATATTCCCTACCAGGGATGTTGTGAGGATCACATGAGATCATATACACAAAAATATTCTGTAAGTGTACCTGGATACTTTCACTATAACACAGAGAGATCTTTTTGGAATTATTTCCAAGGAGAAGAGGGAATTAAACAAGGTGATGAGTCAGTTTTTTGTTTGTTTTGTTTTGTTTTTTTCCTTTTCACTTGTTGAAGTTCTGGAGCCTTTAGGACATCGTCTAAATTCAGGGCTTCCTACTCTGGAGACCACAGATCATGAGGGGACCTGTAGATAGAATTCAGGGATTGTGAGCTTTGTATACAAAACCAAAACATTGCACTTCATTTTCACTAACTTGTAAGTGAAATTTATCATTTCCTTCAATTATGCAGGAGGCAACAAGTTGCACTCGTATTTAACGGGATCTGTGACTTTTTCATGAGTAGAAATGAGATACTTTCATGTTACATTGCATGTGCTGATAGCTAGAAATTGTTTAATGCAGCTTTGACATTATAGTAATTATTGGGCCTGCTAGTTTGATCTTGTTATTTAATATGTTAATAAAGCTACACACATATTACTGTATCAAAATTTATACTTTATAATTTAGATATTTCAGTATCACTGGTTTCTTTTGTAATCTGATATATTTTATTTTATACATTTAATCTGAGTAGGGATCCATGGATTCCATGAATTGAAAAGAGTTTTTTTTTTTTTTTTAAGTTCTTATTCTGATAGGAGAACAGTAGGCTTCACCAAATAAGGGAATTAAAGAGTCACCTATCTACATACTGACTACTCTTCTGAGTAAAAGTTTCCAGTTATGCAAATAAAAATAGCTGAATATTGTAATATAATGAAACAGTGCTCTGGACAAAGAATGCATATTCTTTTCATCCTAATCTCAAAAGAGTATCATCTCTGTCATGCCTGGAGGATTCAGGCCAAATCAAGGGGACAATCATAGTGAATGACAAACAGCACACATACTTCACAGATTCAGTACTGTCCTGATACCTGTAGATGATGCCTGAATGGCATTGTCTGAGGTGCTCTCATCTAGAAACCCAAAGTAAAAGGTAGATGTTTACATTTCATTTTTAAATTTTGTGTTTTTGCCATTATGCATTTAATATATAAAACTGGGAATAACTGAGATGACTCCACTCTCACAGACCTTTGTTTGAACCTTTGTTAGAGCGCTCAGTGCATGCACAATATATGTTCATCTTTCTCCCCAAATAAGTCTTAGTTTTGTGAACTCTCAATCTTATCTTGGCATATTCTTTGCTGACTTTATTTAGCACCTAAGAAGAAATAATTGAGTAAATTATCCTGGTGCACATTTTAAGTCATTAGGACTTTTTATTGCATCCATAATCTTTTCTGCAAGCTCTGCCTTCTGCTTAAAAAATTAGGCTGCATTTGCAAAAACACAACAACTAAGCAAGCATTTATTTTCTACATCAGGTTCATCTTAATTTCCCATGTTGGATATTTAAACTTCCCTCAATAACAGGAACTTGAAAGTTATGTTTAACATGGGAATTGTCACCATTCTTCATTTTGCTTGGCCATGGTGTCCTTACATCAGATGATGCATGTCTTTAAGGTGATGATGATATGCAACAACCACGAGCATCAAAGACTTTCCAACCTGGAAGAGCCAGATTTTCTTTTGGGTTGGCACTGAGGAAGGTGAAGGGATGCACGAAGGCTTCCTGATGGGTCAATGCTAGACTCAAGCTGGTTCCATTCTGTATATTTTCATCCTTGCACTTTGACCTCACCAGCCTTTCTTTAAAGTTTGTTCTATCTTCAAGAGTATGCATAGGATTCTTTGGTCAGTGTTGAAAATTCTGCATGCCATATATTTTACCTATTAAAAATTCTGAGAATTTCTGCAACAAAAAACTTCTCCAATTTTAACACACAATTTTCAGTTTGTTTGACCACAGAATCCCCTTCCCCGCTTAGAGCCACCTAAGAAGGAGTCATACTTTGGAAGTCTACAGCTCTGCACAGTGGTAAGCTTTGATGATGCTGATGTTGATGCTTACCATAGTGACATTTACAATGTTGTTGACACTGTTTTAAACATTTCATATATATATGTGTGTCTCATATTTCTCATAACAATCCATTGAAGCAGGAACTATTGTACTATTCATTTTACAGATGAGGAAAATGAGGGTCAGAAAGGCCGCTGGAATATAGTAGTTTGTTGCTCAAATAATAGTGCTATACCGTAAACCAAGCCTTCTCAACCTCAGCACTATTGATGTTTTGATCTTCTAATTTGTTGTTATTGGAGGCTGTCCTGTGCGTTGTAGGATCCTTGCCCTTTACCCATTTGTGTCAATCAGAAATGTCTACAGACATTGCCACATGTCCTCTAAATTGCTTCTGGTTGAGAACTGATGTTGTAAACTTGAAAAGAAATGTACTTTTCTATAGAGTCTTCTTAGTAACTTTTACAATGACTCATGGTCATGATTGGGCAAATTACACATTGCAGGTTCTGTGACTACGTCAAGCAGTGTACACTTGTGTGGGGGCGGATGTGAGTTAAACTTGACCCATACTACACTCTTCCGCACCAGTTCATTATGCTGCTTCTAGTGAGAGCCAGAAGGCCACAATTGTTGACTCTGCTTTCACCTTCTTTTCACTGCCCTCAGCACACACCCCCAATTCATGTATTGTTTCCATTTTATACTTCCCCTTGGACTTGACCCATATAAACACCCCCCACCCCCTACCCCCACACGGATGCACATACATTTTTCTCTGTGTAATAGAAGACTTAATACATCTAAATAACTCCACAGTAAGAACTTAGGCCTGAGCCAAGATTAACAGCTTCCAAGAAAAACATACCCAGCAATGAATAACTCACAAAGATTTGGCAAAGGAAAAGTAAAGTTATACGATGAAGTATATTACTAAGTTACTGGGTTTTATTTTTCCAATGCGATAACCTATTAAATTCACACATTTCAAATGGATTTGAGGCTTTGGGTCATTGTTTCTTTGTAATTTAATAAGCCATTTTCAGGAGAAGCTCAGGTATTAAAAAACAGCAGTGAACCAGATTTAAATCGCGTTCCTGCCAAACATTTACTGTGTGACCTCATGTCTTTTTTTAAGGGCTTGTTTCCCCACTAGTAAAAGGAGATAATGAGATGAAACTGATCATATAGTTGAAGAGTTGAAGTGAGAAAATAGATGAACTGATATTTAGCCCAAGTCCTGGCGTGCAAGTTTACCTTTTTCCTTCCAAGGCCAATTTCTCAGGGCTTTTAACTTCACAATTTTTTTTTTTTTTGACAATTCTTTAAGTGTAAACCAATTGTTTTTTAAGGGAATAGAGATACCATCAAGTAACCTAGTACAGGTAACTCTTATTACAAGGTGGGGTTTGGAGAGCAGGGAGGGTATGTACAGTATTCAAAACCATTGAGTTTTGAAAGCTTGATATTTAAAGATAGCAAGGTAGTACTTGGCGCATGTATGAAGACACAATTGGTGTGACTTTATCTGGTTTGCAACCAGAGAAATGGAAAAACTGAGCTCTATATATGTTCTATGACTTGAAATGCAATTAAATAAACTAATTTAAAAAAAGATAGCAAGGTAGTAGAGAGCGGAAGAGTGAGGAGTTACAGCATGCCTTGTAGAGATAAAGCTTTCCCTCTGATATTCATGGCCATTGACTGATTCAACTTTCAATGGATATTTGAATGTCTACTGTGTGCTGGAATACTATGCAAAACCTGGGGATACAAAAAGAGCAAATTACTAAAAAATTGGCTACTGTATTCCTGCCCCATTAAAACTTAGTGAACCTGAAATGGGTTCTGAAGCTTATATGAACTTGGAAAGAATACTGAGATCCATTAATCACACCTGCCATGGGCAAGAGATAAAGGCAGAGACAGCACAGAGTTTGACAGTCTTTAGGTACAATATCTTTCAAAACATGGATCTGACCCAAATTAGTATATCATGAAATCAACTTCTTGGGTCACCACCAGTATCATTTCAGAAGCAGAAGGGAAGGAAATAGAGAATTATCAAAGTGTATTGTGCATAGTGATTCGTGTTTTGTAAAACTTGGCTTTAATTATGTATTTATTGTGTAGCAGAATGTGATGTGAAATACATTTCCTACAATGAATTCCATAAAAATTGTGAGAATAGTGGTTACATAAACTCCTAATCCTTTCTGTCTGTGCTCAAACTTTATATTTCGGAAATTATGTGACACATTTGATAGTTTGGTCCCTGTTAATCAAAAACATAGAATTACACACTTGTTCCAGTAGTCATTCTTTAATACATAGCATGTTTATTCTTTGGGTCTAATTTCGTTAGAGTCTTCATAGTTTATATAGGGTGGTTAGTCATTATATTTATGGTAAGTTGTGGAGGGAAGCAAAATAGTCGAGTCTTTTGAAAAGAATAATGCTTTGCAGTACAAGCCAGGCCGCTTGAGAGCTGCAAGGCCAACTGTGATATCACATAGCAAGGCTTTGTAGAAACAGTATCAGAGTTAAGCATAGGAAATGAAGATGATGCGATATATCATGTGTTGGGAACATGTCCACAGCAAAGGATTAGAAACTGCAAACACCACTTTACCACTTGACTTCACAGCTGTTGGTTCCATTTTATTTTAAAAGGTAGAGAGAGAAATGAAACTCCATAATAAGGATAAAAATGTCCATGGGAGAGTATTTGGAAACCACAAGGAAACAGGACTAGAAGCAAGAGAATAAGAAACAAGATCATAACACTTTGCTTCTAGTCTAAGGACTTATTTCAAGCACAGAATGTTCACTCAAAAGTCGTACATCAATGCTGTATGATTGGGGGGCGGGGTGGAAACCCTTTGTCATGCAATAGTCTTGCATGGCAGTCCCAGGATGAGAACTGGATAGTCCAAACATACTTTTAAGACATGGTCAATTGAGAGCACCTTGACTTTGGGGCAAAAAAAAACAGGGTTTGAATCTGCTTTTACCATTCCTTAGGTCTTTGGCTCTCAGCAGATCATGTCATCTCTTGGAAACTTAATCTTCTCATATGTGAAGAAGATATATATTTATACACATATATATACACATATAAAATCACAGTTCACAGTGTGATTATTAAGATTAACAGAAAGATTAATCTTCTCATATGTGAAGAAGATATATATTTATACACATATATATACACATATAAAATCACAGTTCACAGTGTGATTATTAAGATTAACAGAAAACTCATCTGTAAAACACCTAGCACATGAGTGGCCAAAAGATTAGTTCTCCCCAACATGCCACCCTATTAGAAAACACAGATTTGCAGTGTATTTTTAAAGCACAAACAATTTCTATGTGAGCATATATGGAAACATGGGCAAGTCAAAGTTGGAAAACATACAACAAAATTTCCAAAAGGACCTTCAACTGCAAAGTAACAAAGTCTATCACATGTTACTTGGGTACCTGTGGCTACTTGCTTTGTCTTGTTGCAAGGAACAAGAGGCCATTCCTTCCACATTACTGTCCATTGCATCTCATACTATGATCCAGATCAGCTGTTGTGCATCATGGACGTGTAATATAGACGTAATATTTCTTGTAGGTTAAAAAGTCTCATGGAAAACTTATTTTTACTTCTCTGAATTGGTTAAATGAGGCCATTAGACTATCTGGGCTCATTGAATAAAGGCTCCATCCAAACTTTCACACCTTAAGATTCTGTGATCCGCAGTATGGCTCTGCTAAATACTTTTTTTCCACTTTGTTGGAAAACTTTTCAGCTTCTAGCCGATCTGGGTGGTAACTACAGCTACCATTAGAACATTAGCAAAAATAGCTATTCCATCCCTAGCACATCAGTCTCCACCTCCTAAAATCAGTGGCGTAGAAGGAGAGCCCTCCTCTGTTTCCTCCAGAATTGCTAAAAGCAGGACTTCCTTTTCAAGAAATAATACAAGAAATGCTTAGTGGCAAGCCATACTTACATGTGAACACAAAATGATGTTATCTTTATCCAAACAGGTACCTGTTATGACACGTGCTTTATAAAAACTCCCAGAAAAGCACACCTCAGTGAATGGCACTTTAAAAAACCATTTATTCATTTGACTTGCTGGGAAAACCAAACCAGAGGTGACCTTCTTTGCCCAAGTGAAATATACCCAAACCATGGTTTTTCTCACCATTCCAAGTTTACTGGTTCTCTCTCCGCCCGCCTCTCTTTCTCTCTCTCTCATTATCTGACCTTGTTGTGTATTTTATGTTCTGCTTCTCTGTAGATCAGCATTAATGTGACCAAAAAGTAAAAGCTTAGCTGGACTTTTTAATTAAAAAATAGTTCTGTAGGAGTGTTAACTTTATGGGAAGCATTTGAAATCATCACCCTGCATATTGGCAAAATTGTCACCACAGTTAAAATTCTAGGAGCTACTAATTATTTTTCCAACAGCACAGAAGGCAGGTATTTTATCATTTTCCTGGACTTTGGAATTGTTTTATCAAGTTCAAATCTGCAATGTTTTAAATTATTTAAATTTATGAATTAGTTTAATTTTACCTTGTAAGATTAAATGATTCAGAGTTTGATCTTTAATACTTATATAAATTTTTTACAGATTTACTGGCAAAATACTACAATTTTGACTCATAGAAATAAATGCTTTTTAAAATTTTATTCCCCTAGCCAGCTCCATTCAACTTTTGTGCTATTCATACTATTATTCTCAGATTGTCTATTATAATCAATGGGATTTTATTGACTCTTTGACCACTTGTTTATAATTTTAGGAAATCTCTGTAAGATGTAAAGAAAGTTGAAATACACAGTAATATACAAAAATAAAAATTATATTTAAAATAGATTCACCTAAGAACTAAAAATGTTTTATCTTAATATTTATTGGCCAGCCTCTAAAACTTTTTTAAAAATATTTTTGTCAGCTAAGTGCAATGACTCATGCCTATAATCACAGTGGCTCAGGAGGCTACGGCAGTAGGATGGCAAGTTCAAAGCCAGCCTCAGCAACTTAGCCAGGCTCTGAGCAACTTAGTGAGACTCTGTCTGAAATAAAAAAATTTTAAAAAAGGGGTCCTGGGGATGTGGCTCAGTCATTTAGTCCCTGGTACCAAACAAAACAAAACAAACAAACAAACAAAACACAACATTTTGTCATTCATCATCAAAATGAGGGAAAATTTAAACCATTTGGTTTCTGTTCTTGTTGGTGGGTATTTTATGCTAATCAAGTTATTAAGTTGGAAGGCTGTCAAGGGTTTGGCGAGCTGAATGTCATATTCTCCAACAGCCAGGCCCCTTATGTGTTTTTCTAGGGGCATATGTTTTCTGATGTTTCTGATGTGCTCAGTCTCAATAATGTTGCTCACTTCTCTAAGTGACCAGATCCCCATGTACAAAAAAAAAAAAAAAAGTTGGAAGGCCACACAGCATGACAGCTTGTTAGTCTGCACAGGGACGGGGAGGGAAGATAGGGGTAGAAGGCATATAACCTCACCATAGTTTAAAATTTCCAGCATGGGAATCCCTAGGCTCTTCTATTCTGAGGCTTAGTTCTCACCACTGGATTCACTAGGAATCGGACTTTTCTAAGATTGCCATTTAAAGTCTTGTTGTCAATCTGAATCATGGTTCTTGATTTAACAGAGTAAATGGGCCAATTTGCAGTGCTTGGTTGTTTTCCCAAACAAGTTCGGAATGTGGTCTCCAAGGACAGGAGGGAGTCTGCAGGGAGGGTAGTTCACATTGCCAGGGTTTACAGCTGTGGGAATCATGGTCATGATCATAGCCTTGAGATTCAGAGTTGAGACTTCAGACCACATGTGGTCAGTGCCAATCTCACTTCTTTTGAGTGCAGTATTTCCTTCATGCTCAGAATAGTGCTTTTTATATGTGCTTAGGGCCTGAAAGTTGCAAGAGCAAACTGTGGTGTGAAAATGCATTTTTGTTTGTTCCTTAGCTTGACTTTGCATTTACTTGAAAATACAGACTGCATTCTTACATCTGCATGGCCTCCTGATATTGGGGGGATTAAAAAACAAAACTAAAGGGCTGGGGGATGTAGCTCAGTGGTAAAGTGCTTCCCTGGCATGCACAATGGCATGGGTTCCATCCCCAGAACTGGAATAAAAAGATCCTTAAAACAAAGCCAAAAATCACAGAAAATTATAGAATGGCAGCTACCTGTGGTTTTATTTTTATTTTAAAAAATAATTATTACTCTTGACACATTTTATCTTCAAAGTGTTTGGTGAATATTAATTAACTTTTTAAAACTTTAAAGGAACCCAAGTCAGCTTGCTTTTTCATATTGAATAGCCCATTGAAGTCAGGTGGTATAAGATTGAACTATAATTGAGCTATAATAGAATTATTAAAAGACTCTTAATGGTATGCCTGGGCTTCAAAGAACAGAGATCTAAGTGGAGTAAAGTAATGTGCATCTAAGAAAGTAATTTGGTTCATGCTGATGAAAAGCTGAATTTATTATCTTTGCCAAATAAACTCATGGCCAAATAAAATCCCTTAATGGTGAGTGAAACGGACTGGGTTTAATTTGATTTCTGTTTTTTTCACGAGGCTACAGAAGAACGTTTGACCTGACATCTACATTAGACATTTAGAAGATGTGAATGTTTAGTCAATTTGGGCCCAATACTATTTCCATACTTAACTGGAGAAGTAGCAAAAAGTAATAATAATAAGCCCAGAAATAACTCATCCAAATAAAAAATATGTGACATGAAATGGTAAGCATTGAAAAACATTTTCAAAACAAAAGTACAAGTACTTAAAAGTTGATAATATTCTACAATTTTAAAATAATTTCCATGCTGAATTTATGAAAGATTAGCTTTCATTGAAAGTTTCTCTTTTAATGTGGTTATTCTAATATGATATATATTATTTCCTGATCAACTATTCCCCAGTCTGCTCACATTTATGCCGTATCTCATAAACCCTCCCTCTCCCCATGCACACACCACAGACAGTTATCAACAGTGAGTTAATTTTTAACCCTGGTGGCAATGAGGAAGTGCTCCACTGGATAAATTCAAAACCCTGGGCTCCAGTAATTCATCTTAATCTCTTCTATGCAACGAGAGCAACTGATAGAATATAGTAAAAAGAAAAATATTGCATGTATACATAATATGTAGACAAAGTAAATAACCACCCATAGGATGTAATTCCAGGAATGTCTAAGGTAGCCTTTACTAAGCTGAGACTCACTTTTCTCATTTGTTATGCAGCCTCAATTAGAAAGCAAACAAAAAACGTTAGCTCAATTCTTGTCACACAGCATGTTTTTCACAAATGTGAATTCTTTTCAAAGTCAAGATCCTTGTAAGTTCCTGTTGCAGAAAAAGACAACTGTTTAGTTCCTGACTGTTTTATGCCTGAGTATGTTGGCATGGGGTGATGTCTCCTAAAGATCTACCTTGTCTGTTTTTTAAAAATATATATTTAAAAAATTTTGGTTAACATTAATTATACATATTAATGGAATTATTTAATACATGTGTAGTGTGTACTGATTAAATCTTCTCCCTTTACCCACCCTGCCTTCCCACCTCTAGTTGTCAGGATTCTATATTCATTAGTCTTCAGAGTCCTGTGCAGTCCTCAGTTTCTCTGAAGTTCTCTCTGACCTCCTTCACAATAAAATTCATGAATGCTTCCATGTCTTTTTCTACATCTTTACATATTTCTATTATAGCTTATATCATAGTGATGCATTATTTTTTATCTGTCAGCTATATGGAGTTCACCTCTGTTCTCTATTTTCTGGTTTGTAAAGTTTGTATGCTGAATTTTTGTTGAGATGAAATGAAGTAAAAATGCTCACCCCAGTTACTCAAAGGTCTTTAAGATTCAGTTAAATGTAATGAAGCAGCTTTTTAAAAAACTACTCCATTTAAAAAAATTTTTTTTGGTTGTTGATTGGCCTTTATTTATTCATTTATTTATATGTGGTGCTGAGGATCGAACCCAGTACCTCCCACATGCAAGGCAAGCGCTCTACCACTGAGCCACAATCCCAGCCCAAAAAACTACTCCATTTTTAAAGAGTAATATTATCTTATTTTTTCCATAAAAAGTCAAAACAGTTAAATGGCAGAAATTTGGGAAGACATCTATAGTAGTTCTATATGGTTTCACTTTTTGTAGTTTCAGTTACCTGTGGTCAACTACAGTTCTGAAAATATTAAATGGAAGGTTCCAGAAAAAAAACAATTAATGAGTTTTAAATAACTTTAGTCATAGTATATCATTATAATTACTCTATTTTATTTTTTAATTGTTTTTAATCTCTTTCTGTGTCTGACTTATAAAGTAAAACTTTATTGTAGGTATGTGAGAATATAGTATGTATGGGACCCTCATTAGTAGTCTTCAAACGTATCCTTCACAGATTAACCAAGGGTGGGGGCTACTGTACATTTTTAATGAAGAACATTAAAGTCATTTATTATTCCATTCCTCAGAGATAAACATTAATAACATTTTGATATATTTCCTAACTCTTTTTACTTAAATGTATATATATGCATATTTATTTAAGCAAAGTGGGGATGTTACAACTTACGCTATTTTTCAGCTATTTTGCTTTTTTTGTCAAGTAGCTTGTATCATCATGTATCATTAAATATTCATCTAAGATATATTTTAATGCTTCATTTGATTTCATCATATGAACGTACTATATAATATATTGTTGAAGATATAATTTTTTCCAGTTTGGGTTTTTATAAATTATTCTTGTGAAAATCATTTTATAAAGAATTTAGCATTAAACTGGTTTAGCTGCACTGGTTTAAAATATTGAACTATTTTTGTACTGATTGGAAAATAGTCACTGCCCGAGTCTTCTGCATTCCCTTCTGAAATGATGAACCAGTAGTGAAGGGGTTTGTGCCAGGCACAGGAGCAGGTGGCACAAATGGCATCCATTTTGATTAGTCCTGATGGTGATATATCTGCTCAAAAGAGTCAACAACACCCTGATACTCTACAGACATTTCTCATTATTTTTTTGAAGCCTTAATAGTGAAAATCTTTGACCAACAAACATGTGTCAGGATCCTATCAGGAACAGCTCCCTTGAGTTAGGATAATTCATGGAGACTCACTAAAGGAACTATTTAAAAAGGAAGGGGGAACCCACAGGGCAGATGAGAGTAGAGATCATTTTAACCCCTAAGCATAAAGTTGAGTGGTTATTGAAACCTGCCGGGAGAGAGCCAGTTTGAGAAGAGCTGTGACTTGTGGTGGAGGGTCACAGTCAAGCAGTGGTAGCCGGGTGGGGAACAAGCCCAGGAGATGGAGATCCCAGCTTCCCCACCTCCCTTCCTTTTGACCTCCTATCAGGACTCTTCCTTGCTGGAAATCTATTTCTGTAGTTCCTTTTAGCTCAGCCTCTCAGGGTGGAGAGTGAATTTGGAGGAGTAAGCCCAGAGGAGAGCTGGCACACATTTAGCCTCTATTCTATAATGAAAATTCATCTCTAGAAAAATATTTTAGATCCTCAACTGTAGGCTATAATCAGGATATGAGTTGATTATATTTACTTTACAGATAATCTGAATTGACTTATGAGGGAGTGCAGTCTGGGTCAGTGGTGGAGGGAAGAACCACAGGAGTATGAAGCACCTGAGAGAGGCGGGGGAGGGAAAGCCACTGGGGACATAGCAGCACCTTGGTTAATCCCTCCTGCACCTGGAGTTCAGCAGCAGGGAGAGCAGGTGTACACCCGCAAAGAACCGGTGGATCTTTAGTTCTTTCTACACAGGACAGTGGGCCAACTCCTAGATTCATGGCTGTTATAAAATTACCTCAGGAGAGACCTTAAAGAACATCTTCGTCAGCTATATTCCAACTGTTTTTAGTCACAGAATCCTTTCATGAAATGAAATTTTATGCAGAAGCCAGATATATAAAGCAAACAGAAGTACAGCTGCTGTGGTGGGAGGAAAGATCCTCTCGCCCTCCCTTCTCCTCTAATTCTACACCCTGGGGACTGAGGATTTGCCTAGGCACACAGCCTCCTGATGACAGAGTCTCTGCCTGTGGACTGTATTCTCTGTGGACAGAGCCTTCTCCAGTAGTTGTCAGTTTGTCATGGAGGCTTCTCATGTGGTCTCCACTCCACACTACGATCTCACCAGCTTGATAACAACAATGAGCTGAGATATAACCCTCCATCTACTTCTCTGAGCCTTGTGTATGTATTCGATATCCTGGCTGTGCTTTATAATCATGTGAGGAACTTTCATAAATGAACCAGTGCTCTGGCCCTATCTCCAGAGAGCCTGCATTGTTCACTGTGCACTGGGTGGATAGGCTTCAGTAGTTTTCAGAAGCTCAGAGGAATCCAGTGAACAACAGGGTCTGAGAACTTCTATTCTGGTGACAGTAAGCACTAGTTCCCAGAAAGGAGGTTTGCTTAGGTCCGACCAAGGCAGCAGCTGATACTCCCAGCAGTTCCCACACAGATTGTGAAATCCGGGGGAAATGAAATGTAAGCTGCTCATCTGGAAGAAGATTGGAGTCTGATTTTGTGACATGGAAATTGGGACTAAATTGCTCATAATTATGTTGTTTTTAAGATACTTTGTAAATCAGAAATAAACTGAGTAATAAAATTCCAGTAAGAAGCAAATATCTGTGCATATAAGTGATTGGAAGTAGTTATGTTTTCCCCAGAGTCACCCATCAATATCCCATCATATATGTTAAGTAGTTACAATGCCTTTTTTTACATATACAAAAAGTTTATTGGGACAAACATACAACATACGTTTTAACTAGAGGTGGTTATACTTTTAGTGTTTATGAAATGGTTTAGTAGAGATATCTTAAGTTATTCAACAAAATTTTAGCAGGATTTTTGGGTATAAAGAGTAGTACTTTTAAGAATATGTTTCTCCCATGTAATGAGTAAATGTTGTTAAAGTTATAGATGTGAAACTATAATTTATATGAAGACATTTCTGTAATTTGTTACCTAATGATTTAAGTGAATGCGAAATGAGTCACATTTATTTTGTTCACCTTCTTTTCATAAACGTTATTATACAATCTGTGCTTTGCTCCCCCCCCCCCAATGCTGAGGATCGAACCCAGGACTTCATGCACGCTAGGCAACTACTATACCACTGAACTATACCCTTAGTGAAAGTTGTGCATTTTTGGTTTTAGGCTGACCATGTCATTGTATTTGAAAAATGCTTTATCCATCATTTTCTTCTTCCACGTACAGTCTACTCTTAAATTTTATGTCGGGTCTTCTGCTAGTCATTGCTTTTGTGCTTGTAATAAACACTTTGCAATATAGTAAATGGTACACTTTGCATTTTCCTGTGGATACCAAAAGAGACCCAACATTAAAATGACCTAGCTGAAGTATTCTCCATCCTTATTTCTAGTTAAAACATTCTTCATTCTTTTAAAGTATTTTTTTCTCAAAGACCAATAGAAGTCATAGCTCTAGAAGAGAAAACTAATGTAAAGGGATTAAGAAAAGTTCTTATATTTTTGTCTTAAATGTGTAACATGTGTTTAGTTGCCTTCAAATGCCATGTGTTCATTACATACATTAATGGCTGTTGTTAGGAAATGAAATTGTTCTGATTTTTGTGCTTCTTGCATTTCAGAGAGAACATCTCAGGCCAACTCTATAATTAAGACATAAGTCTTTTAGAGAAAGATAATCCCTCTCAATACTAGGAGAAAAATAAACTTAAGAATATGTGAATGGCTTTTCACTGTAATAAAAAATAAACAGATTTGTAGTAATAAACCCAGTTCTACGAAAACCAAAAATCCTGAGGCGGAGGCTGTCTCGCCAACTGTGGGAAGCAGCACTTTTCCTTTGTGTTTGTATCAGATTACTAGATGCGGTAGAGAGATTTGCATAAAGGGACAGTGAAGCCCATGCCATCGTACTGCTACCATGGCCCAGAGGGCAGCCCCTTCGGCTCCCTGCCTAGTCCTGTTACCGTTACTGTTACAGCTGCCTTATCTTTACTGCACTGGGCTGGTGACTCTGGCTCTTCAGGATTTATTTCAGTATCCTCGTTTCCTCTCTTCTTTGCTTGAATTTGAGATGATCATGAGTATTTACCTAGAAATGATTTGCACACGTGAAGAAGTATTTCCAGGGCATCTTGAGTTATTTAGAAGAAAAATCTAAAAATGAATACATTTATTCTCACTCTTACTTCATGTGCATTAATATTTATCTTTCCTTGGTGGGTATTAAAATTAAAGAATTTTAGCTCCTGGAGATACATCTGGTGAAAGTGAAGCATAACTGTAGAAGGTGCAAAGGAAGAACATGGGATGATTTTGTTTTTAAACAAAGCAGAATTTCTTTTCATGAATCAGATTTGGGTTATGAAGTGTCAATTCTGCACATTCTTTATAAAGAGACTAAAATGGCAATGATGATGCTTGCCTTGCAGGGCTTTGGGAGGCTTGGAAACAATCCAGTAATAACATATATAAGCTCCTAGCATGAAGCCTGCAGAGCATAGAAACAAAGGGCAGCTCTTGTGAGCACCTCTGTTCTCTTCTGCAGACTGCCCACCCTCCATGCCCCACCCTAGTGTTTGTAGCCTACTCTATTTGACCTTTTCTAGTCCCCTTTCCCTGGTCAGGCCATATTCCCTCCTGGAACCCCCATTGGAATCTAGCTGTGCTTGGAAGCTTGGTAGTCTTTGGATCCAGAAGCTGCTGTGTCAGCATTAGTGGCTCAAGGCATTAGATTTTAATAGAACAAAAGCCTCCATAAAAGCAAACAGTGATTGGGTTCAGTTTGCCAATATGCCTTCATCAGCAACACCAAAGTGACCCACAGGGAAAATTTGAAAATAAAACCAAAAATCTTCCAGTATTAAATGCAACATAGCAGTCCTTGGTCTGTTTCTTTGTTAGAAGGTATTCAGCCTCAATATCATCATTATCATTGTATTAGTCTGTTTGAACTGCCATAAAAAGAAATGGCTTAGACAAGTGGTTTAGACCATGTTAATTTCTGTTGTCACAGTTCTGAAGGCTAGAAGTTCCAGATCAAGGTTCCAGCTGGTTGGGTTTCTGATGAGGGCTCTTTTCTTGGCTTACGGATCACCACTGTCCTGCTAGGTCTTCACCTGGCTTCTCTCCAGTCCGTGCTTGTGGAAAGAGAGATGAAAAGCTCTATGGTGTTTCTGTTTATAATTTTTTTGGGTCAAGTCACTGCCCTTTATTGCCTTTTTTTAACTTTAATTACTTCCTCAGAGTCCCCATCTCCAAATATAGCTGTACTGGGGGGTTAGGGCATCAACATTTAGTCCATAATAATGGTCATTATCATCATTTATTTGATAACATTTGTTCACCATCCGAAAGAGTAGGAGGTGATAGAAGGGCAGCATGCTAGGTTTTATTAAGATTTATGTTATCCTAGCAGCTGTGGCAAATTTGTACAAACATCATTTAAAAAAATTCTTAAATACATTCTTATTTGATTCTCACAGCAATCCTATATGAGATAATATATGTCTCCATTTGATAGGTAGAAAATCAAGGTTTGAATAAATTTAGTAATTTGCTGATTATACAATTTGCAAGCACGCATGAAGACTGGAATGAGAAAGTCTTCTGTCATGCAGCTGTGCTCTGAACCACTGCATCGCAGCCTTATTGTAATAATGTTTGCATCATCTCTCAAAAACACAAGTTAACTAAGGCAAGTGACACAGCAAACTCCAGAGTCAACATGTGCAGAGTGTGAATGGCTAGGGTGTGAATTCATGGAGAATGGAAGCCAATATCATGATCAATCACAATGCTGTTTGCTGTTATTATTCTTTGTGCAAAACTTGATAAGAATTTACCAAACCATGTGGAAATATAGGCTGTGTCAAGAATGTACCTTTATCCCAACTCCCACTTGGGAACCCACTGCGAGTACAGGATTAGCACCGTGCTTGGTGTAGACTACTCAGCAAATGTTAAACTAATGGAATTATTAGTATGCTGGTGACCTGAGGCAGTTCCTTTGAGATAACTAAGCCTTCTCAATGTTACCTTAATGACTTATTAACAGGGGATAATATCTACCACTGTCATTTTTCTGAGGATTAAGTATATACTATTTATTTTTAAAAGGTAGTTGCTTCTCCTCTCTTCCCCCCTTTTCACTGGGTTTGTATAAATTTGGGAAAATAGGAAATTGTTTAATTTTGGCCTATGTCAGGCAAGGGGTTGTATAATAGGAATCCCCCGATTAAGTACCTCCCATGTTTTCTAATTAAAAACTGTATAATATTCAGCTGAAATTTTAGATCTCCTTGAAGGCACAAGGTTATTAACCATTTGCAGTTCATCTTGAATTGTTGTAATGCTGGGGTAGACTTCTTCTTTCTCAGTCCTATGAAGAATATGTGCAAATGGAGTTTAGAGTGCGTAAAGGAGCACAACTGCATAACAGGGCTCTTCGAGGAGGAACAAGCCTGATAGGTAAGACAGTGTGTGGGGCAGGGGGATGAGAAGCAAAGGAGTGGGATGGGCAGAGGGAAGAGTGTGAGGACTTTCAGCAGGAAAGACAAAGACCTGGCAGAGCAGGCAGGGTGTCAAAACTTATCTCTGACAATTCCTCTGTACCTTGGAGATTGAAGCCTGGGGATTGTTTCTGATGCCTGATGCAGACATTGAGTTTTATCTCATGCAAATTCCTCAATTAAAAACAATTATGTTGCATTATATTTTTGGTATTTTTCTTCTGTAGAAAGAATTGTACCAATATTAAAATTGTGCATGGCATATGTGTCTGCATACACACTTGTACATATATATATATATATATACACAATCTTGCTGCTGAAAAGACACTTTGAAAAGCCTCACTGCTATGATTTCCTGTTTATAGTCATTCCTAAGTTGCCTTTTTCTTTTTTTACTCTAAAAGTATCTATGATTTTTTTCCAGTAATTATTCTCAGTAATTCTGACAGTATTTTAGCACAAGGAACTAAATATATTTTAGCAGTGATTTTTTTTTCTTCATTGCATTAGTTTTTGTATATGAATGAAAAAGTGACCAAGTGTATACAGTGTGTGACATTAATACCTGGGATCCTCCCTAAATCTGGAGCCCTCCAATGGCCATAATGTTATCTTTGCTCATTTATGAGAAATAGGATTTTTTTCATTGTAATAATGCACACACACAAACACACACACACATTTATGTATGTGTATAACTAACATCTTACTTTCTCGCAACCCACCAGATGTAGGGCAGACACACATCTGGCTTCTATCAGTTAGGGAGTAGCTTTAAGCACATCCTGTTAAATTGTCTGTTCCCAAAAGCAATCCCAACACATTCAGTGAATGTTATTTTTTCCCCACAGTTATGTTCTTGATTGGACCACAAATTTTTCCATAATACTCTACTTGAAAAATAGGACATTCTAGCTCCTTATTCATAATCAGCTCTCACCCCCAGCCTTTTTTAGAAAACTCTTATAAAAAATGAAATGTTAAGTGGATTGTATTCCAGCTTTGGAAAGATGCAGCGAGTATTAGTTGCACCATTTTTTTTGGTTACTGTGATTAACTGGTTTCCATTCTTTGTGTCTGTATACTGATTAGAGCTGGTGTAACTAACTCTTTCCTGTCCTTTATGTGTCTGAGACATACTAGATTTGCTGCTGGTTTTCAATCAATTATTTATAAAGGAAAGCAGACTATTAACTTCAAATAATTTAAAGTTAGTTAAAATAATTTGAAAAATTCTAGCCTTTGGATTTTGTTATACTATTGAAAGTTTAAAATATAAAAGAAAAAAATTCATCTTTTAGAGCAAGAAAATTATAAGGGGCCTCTGAATTTTCTCCAGGGCACTTTATTGACAGCATTTTTCATGATTTAACCTTAACTGCTAAGGCACCCATAATCCTTTTGTTGTTTTCTAGTTGTTGCATAATTCATGGTTAGGCTAGATTTTTGCAGAAAATTTGATTGGCAGAAAATTTGTTGGAATTTTTGCAGAAAATTGTGCTGAAGGGGTGCATTTTATCAGTGATCTGGTGGAAGCCATGGTTCACTGGATACAATAGAGAAATTCAAGAAAGGACCCATGTTTCAACAGTGGCAGTTTCGCCAATAGGGCAGAAGACAATCTCCTCTAAGCTTTCAAATTATAAGTAGAGAAATTACTCAATAACTTAAAAAGTTAAGTTTTTTTTCTTTTTTTAAATATAGAAGTAAATAGGAAGAAGAAGGCAGGGCATGAGTTATTGTATTACTTTGTCTTTTCCCTTTAAGCATCCCTCATATAAAATGCTCATAGGACTTCTCCAATATCTGCTGAATCTGTTTGGTAAATCAGATAATTAGTAATGTTCAGTGTTCTCTGCAAAGTGAATCTGAAAAAGCCACAAGAAATTACTGTTTTCAAATATGTAGCATGTATCCTCTAAAAATGATGCAACCTGTATCTGCCTCTTAGTTGTGAATATATTAGGAATATTTTAAAAAGAAAGAATGGGCTTTTGAAAGGAACTTTATTCAATTAAATCTTCTTGATTCTGGATGTATTTTGTTACCTAATCTGTATTGTATTTGGCATTGATTTTGATTCAGTGCTCTGTACTTGATGAACCAAAATCTCCTAAATATTCTTACATTAATTGGTACCTTTCCCACCAGTTAACAATTCCAGGACAAGGTTTTATAGAGTCTTGTGCAATGGAACCATCTCACTCACTTCCCACATGAGAAACACACACCATATATTGCATGTATATAAGCAAGTGACAGTGTATGTGTACACCTCATACCAAACTTGGGAAACATTCAACTTTTGTTTCTGGAAAACATATTGGATATTAGCATCCTACTCAAGTGATTATGCCTCTCCTTTACTTGTACCTTGGTAGAACTCTGACTAAATGTTTTACCTGTGTAATATATCTTACGCTTATTTATTTTTTATAAATAATACTTATTGATTTTTAATAGAAACATGTATAAAGAGGACAAAAAAACATTTTTAATTCTTTCCAGTTATTTTTAAAATGAGAAATAATTATTTGAAAGAGTAAATCACTCATGAATCCTTCAAGAAAAAATTTATATGTATATTCAGGATATGTGTGTGTGTGTGTGTGTTCATACTTTTTTCCTTAAACAAAATTTATCCTGCATAGTGTCATTATTGTTATGCCTTAATCTTTTGTAAGGACCATGAAATACTCTTATTTTACGACTATATCATAATGTAGTTAGCCAATGTCAATCATATTAATGAACATTCAGGGTGTTTCTGGGTTTTTACTATTAAGAACATTGTTGCAGTGAACCTCTATGTATATATAACTTGGTGTGGTACTTTGCAAATGTGTTTGTGAAATAAATTTCTAGTTGGGAATTGTTGGCTCAAAAGAGCATTATTTTTAAGAGCATCATTTTTAAGAGTACATAAAACAGTAAACTAACTTACACATTGCAGAGTGACAGTTTAATAGAATTTAAGTACATATGAGTGGCAGAAATTGACCGAGCAGAATTATTAGACTAAAAATAAAATTGTTCTGAGTCATCGGGATGTGCTGTGGACTGTGGATATGGTTGTAATAGCCTATAATTAGCTTTCATCAACTTTAGACTTTATGACTTGGAATTTTTGTCAGAATTTCCCCCTGTCATTTCATAAGCAGTTAGTAAACATTCTTGGGGTTCATTTTAGATCAAAAGCCATTTTAAAAAAGGAACGAGCCACAACCTTCCTGTGCTTAACTGTCTTAAAAATTGGACACTCTAACAAACACTGTGTTAGGAAAAAAGCTTGCATTTTCAATTAATAAGTGTGTTTTCCCTCCTCAGGTGGAAGGGGCGATCTTGGAAAACAAAACACCATGGATGCCTCGTATTGCTCCTGTAACTTGGAACTGGAGAGGAGGCAAGATGCTGGCATAGCTGTGGAGCTGAGAACCTGCTATGCCAACATATTGCCATCTTTCCTGTCTGACAGCAGCCTGGTCTCCTGCACGCCATTCCCCCACGTCTTGCTGCGGATACGTGCTCTTCTGTGAATGTGGGTTTTCTTGCCGTGTCCCCCTGTCTCGCTTGTACTGAGATGCTCACCCCGTTCTAGCCATGTTGACCTTTCTGGCTGTTCTTGGATTACACCAAGGATTTTCCTTGCCTCTAAGCTTGCCTGCCTTTCTCTCATCGTTTGAGTCTCGGCAGGGACATCTCGTCCTCAGGGAAGCCTTCCTTAACTGCACTATCTGTCACAGCTGTCAGGTACCCTGTCATCCTTCATCCCGTTATGCCGCTGTGTCTTCGGAATCCTTGGTCACTCACTGAACATGTCTGTTCACTTGTTTGCTGTCCTGTTTCTTGCCCTAGAATCTGAGTTCCTCGAGGTTAGGGTTTGTCTATTGAACCACTGTATCCCCAGCGCCTGACACCTAGTAAGCCTTCAGTATGGGTGTGTGAAACTCCATTCCACACGGAATTTTATCCTACAAGAGAGAGGTCAAGTAGTTATATTCTTCATGTTACCAATGGCTTTGATGAAACCGTGGCTCACAGGTAATAAATAAACATGATGTTGAGCTCTTCTTGGCCAGCAAACCTAACACATTAAAGCGGTCAAAATAAATGCCTCATGGGGTCCACAGACCCAAGGCAGTTAACATATAATAGTGGAAAAGGCATCAGCTTCAAAATAAAAACTTATGTTCCACTCTCCCCACTGGTGTTGCCTGCAGGTCCTCAGACACGTCACTTAGCCTTTGAGCCACCATTTTCTCAATTGTTAAATTAAGAAAACATCAATACCAACTCCACAGGATTCTTCAGGCAAGAGGTATTTTAATCAAAAAGTTTTTTACCTTGCATCTAAAAGCATATCTGTACAATTTCTGATATATCTGCACTAATATATGTTCCACCAATTTTAAGTATTTTACTACCGAGAAAATTTTTTTCTTTAGTTAGAAATAGGTAATCTTAAGTGGAAATACTATGTCAAAACTATAGGACACTGGGCTGGGATTGTAGCTCAGTGGTAGAGCACTTGCCTCACATGTGTGAGGCCCTGGGTTCAATCCTCAGCACCATATACAAAGCAATAAAATAAAGACATTGTGTCCACCTACAACTAAAAAAATATTTAAAAAAAAAAAAATCTATAAGACGTAGCCGGGTGCAATGGCGCAAGCCTGTAATCCCAGAGACAGGAGAATTGCGACTTCAAAGCCAGCCTCAGCAATGGCAAGGCGCTAAGCAACTTAGTGAGACCCTGTCTCTACATAAAACACAAAATAGGGCTGGGGATGTGGCTCAGTGGTCGAGTGCCCCTGAGTTCAATCCCCAGTACCAAAAACAAAACAAAAACAACTATAAGACATGTAGAATTTTGTATATGAGCAAGAAATCTGGAGAAATCAAGGAGTTGAGAGGATCTCAAATTCTTCTGGTTAGTTCACACTCCTCACCTTCTTTATTCCTAAAGTTACTCATTGTCTGTAGACTTCTGACCTTTAAAGATTCACTTTCTTACAGAGTAAGAATGCTTAATAAATACTATTTAGTATTCATGTTTTTAGATATTGAATTTTTTCTGAAAACTCTACTGTTAACAAACTAAATTTTGTATTTATTTTGATGCTTTTTGAAGAAACAAAATAAAAATCATGCTTCTCAACTGACATTATTTATTGTTACTCCAGGTATTAGAACTCTGGGGAATTAATATCCAGAAAGTGCTCATTATACCTTTATTTCATGCTTCTGAGAGTACATCAAGTGGAGCTGTTAATTTAACAAAATTGTATAGCAAACACTGTGGCAATTTTAGTCTATAAGTTTTGTAAGTCTTCTGTTTAT
Source organism: Geosciurus inauris (assembly GCA_004024805.1). Classification (NCBI taxonomy): domain Eukaryota; kingdom Metazoa; phylum Chordata; class Mammalia; order Rodentia; family Sciuridae; genus Geosciurus; species Geosciurus inauris. Next base: position 193,970 of record PVHX01000968.1, read on the forward strand.
GAAAGCATAATTACTTTAAAGACATCATTTAAAACTAAATATGACAGTCAGGCATGATGGCACATGCCTGTAATCCCAGTGGTTCAGGAAGCTGAGACTGGATGATCATGAGTTCAAAGCCAGTCTCAGCAACTTTTAGTGAGGCCCTAAGCAATTCAGTGAGACCCTGTCTCTAAAACACAAAATAGAACTGGGAATGTGGCTCAGTGGTTAAATGCCCCTGAGTTCAGTCCCCAGCACACTAAAGAACAACAAGAGCAACAACAAAAAATACCCCAAAACCTCAATATGACAAAAAAAAATACCTTAACCAATGTGAGGTACTTTTTCTAATCTGTGGTTTCTATATGTTTCTCTTGGTGGCTTGTGTATCCATCACCTTGTTTCATTCCCTCAATTCTTAAAGGTATTGGTCAGAAACGAATATATAGTACAACAGCCTCCAGTCCTGGAAGGCCATTACACAAGTCTATGTTAACATTGAAGAACCCATTGGAAATTGACAGCCATATCACCTGTTCATTCTTTACCTTAAAAGTGAAAATATGGGCTGGGGTTGTGGCTCCGTGGTAGAGTGCTTGACTGGCATGTGTGAAGCACTGGGTTCTATCCTCAGTACCACATACAAATAAATAAATAAAATAATTTTTTTAAAAAAGAGTGAAAATACTTTGTTGAGGGAATCAATAGGCCTGGTAATACAGCTTCTTGTTATTTATTTACTTTTTAACCTATAACTTAGTTTATAAAATTTGTTTCATGAGTTTGAGCTTCTTTTGCCTTCTTCAGAGTTTCATCTACATCAGTTATAGACATATCCACTGCTTCCTTGACCTCAGTGCCGTTGACGAGCTGGATTCAAAGAATGGAAATGAACTTTGAGCTCACTTAGATCAACCCACCACATCTGAATATGTTTTATGTAATCGATGAACACCTGTACCTTCTTTTATTCCCCCCAAGTAAACAGTAATAAAAGGGGACAATTAGGACATAACAATATTATAGGGAAAGCTAAGAAATCCATATTCTGAAGTATCCAATATCTTCTTTATATCAGTGGGTTTTACATTTTAGTGTCATTCTGCCAATCACCTGGAGAGCTTGTTTAAAAACAGACTCCCAAACCATCCTCTAGAAATTCAAATTTAATAGGTCTTGACTGAAATTTAAGAATCTTCATTTCTAATGAGCACTCTACTGATGTTGATTCAGTTTGAGAATGCATTCTACTTTGTCTCAAGTCTTAAGTCAGAAGGCAGGTTTTAAAAATTCTTATGCAATTCTCAATATGGAACTTGGGCCTGGTGGGTAAGGAGCCTGCTTTCTCACTATGCCTAGGCTTATGGAAAGCTGGATCAATGTTTTGTAGCTGTGCTTTATCCTCTGAGGTTTCTTATATAAACAGCGCACATAACTACACACGAAGAGCATTGCACCGGGGCTACCCATGTGCTTCTGCAGAGTTGTTTTTAACTTCAATCATCTTTTTTCCACTGGTTCACATTACGGTTTCCAAGATGTTTTATTTTCTTTCCTGATTTACAGGATATTGACCCAAAGTCTTTACCTCTAAATATTCTCCCTTCTGTAGGATTTCTGTCAAATTGTAAATGATATATGAGCTCCTTGAGGCTATAGGCTAGGTCTAATTATGCAGAAGGAGAATTTTCAAGATTTATAGGACTCTTAACAGTGGTAAATCTTTCAGTAAACTAAAGGATCATATCTTAATTGATCTATTTCTGAAGTTTAGATTTTTGTGGATTCTTTTTTAAATTGGAACATCTTTCCTTTGGTGGTATAGTAGAAAGAGCTTCAGAATGAAATGCAAAAAAAGTTCTGGCTTCTTGTCCCAGTCCTGTCATTTTCCAGACATGCACATGCCTTTGCACAGGTCATTTAATCATTTTCCTTAGTTGTAAATTGGGGGTAATAATAGGAGAGATTATATAATAGAAAGAAAAGAGAGAAAGGAGAAATAACAGCTGTGAAAACTAAACATGTGGGCATATTGGAATACAATCTACAAAAAGAATAGCTGAAGGTTTGAGTAGTAATTAAATTTAAATTTTTTCAATGTTTTATTGCTTTGTGTTGTTATTGTCTGATTTGAGCATAAGAAAAGTAGACTTTCAGATAGAAGGCAAATAACTTTTTTCTCATCCAACTTGAACCACTTATTTTCAAACTTCTTCCTATTCAAGAAAAGAAAACTAGTTTAGTTAGCTTTATCTTGAAGGAACATCCTGCCAAGAAATATGATAATGATTCTGTGACTTATATACTTGCTTTCTCCTTGGCTTAATATGTGATTCATTTGGATAAGGTATATTAAACTGTTTTGAAAAATGGTAAGCAGCTCTGCAAATAGAAAGAATGAAGTTCCAAGATAGTTTATAAATCTCTTCTCCCTTTAACCATACAAAGGTTTATTTTTGAAATGATTGAGATTTTAATAAAATTCAAACATTTTCTTCTAAGCCTGGGTATAATGGTTTCATCTGTAGGATTTTAATTGTTTATCATTTTGTTTGTAGTAGCTAGTCCATAGGTGATTTTGGTAGGTGGGCATCTCCTTTCACCTATGCTTGTTTTTGGTGGGAAGGCTGGGCCATCCACTACAGTAGATTTTCTATTCCACCAACATCTGTCTCAAAACCACAATAAAAGCAAAGTACTGCTTTAAGTTTTCCCTGAAACTTGGATGATCTTTTTATTCCTACATAAATGTTTTGTATATTTAATATTAGGAAAAATGCACATTACAGTTTCCTTTTCAAAGTTAATTTTTAATTTTGAAAGTTAATTTAAATAAAGTAATAAGAAATTTGTGATAAGTGAAGATGACAAAAATTTTGTGAAGGTGTAGCTCAAACTTTAAGAAACCTAATTAGGGAGTTTAGGTAAGAAAGATCCTGCTGTGGAATAGCAGAGAAAACTTTATGATGAACATGTTAGCTGTTACCTAAAGTTTCTCCAATTCATTGTTCAACTTGAGAAATATGTGTATTATTCTTGGATGAGGAAAATTTCAGTTTTAAGTGAGAATTTTGTACATGAATCACACATATGTTATATATTTAGTTGCTGTTAAAGATTAATATCATTTCCCAGATAAAAGAACATTATTACATATTGTATCTTTAAAAGCAAATGACAAGCAAGTTTGTTTATAAGTTGATTAGTCAATCTGAGTAAGTAATTGAGTATCTGAGTAGGTGTGTGTGTCCCTTTTTGGAGATAAGATGGTCCTCATTGCAAAACTGTAGCAGTTTATGACAGAGAAGAAACATAATCTGCAGATGTGCAACAAAAGCAGAAACCCCTTCTTTAGTCTAGAAAGCTTTCAGAGTCTCAGCTTGTTGCCTTATAGTACCTACATAATGCCATGAGACATGCAAATTAGGAATAAAATATCATCAAAGATAGTTCGCTAAACATGGATTTCAATATCTAGATGTCCGAAAAAAAAAAAATGCAGCAGAGACTCATCAAGCGTGCATGAGAAAACAAAACTGGGAGAATGATGTAGTTACTGGGAAGCAAGCCACCTTCATGGTTTGCAAACTTTGAAAATATGTTCCGTCTGATTGCTTAAGTCTGCAAAAAGATGAGTGATTTGATTTGCGGATTCCAAATTAATCACTACAGAAAATATTCATGGAATTTATATGACCCAAAATGATCCTGTCCCTCCCTCCCTCCCTCTCTTCCTCCCTCCCTCCCTCTCTTCCTCCCTCCCTCCCTCCTCCCTCCCTCCCTCCCTTCCTTCCTTGCTTCCTTCCTTCCTTCCTTCTTTCCTCCCTCCTTCCCTCCTTCCCTCCTTTCCTTCCTTTTCTGGTAATGGAGATCAGGCATAGGAATGCTTTATCACTGGGCTATAATCTCAGCCCTTTCTATTTTTTAATTTTGAGACAGAGCTTTGCTAAGTTTCTGAGGCTTGCTTTGAACTTGCAATCCTCTTACCTCAACCTCCGAAGTAGCTGGGATTACAGGCATGTACCACCATACCTGGCTCTATTCATGTTCTCTCACCTGCTTCTCCACTTGCAAACCTTTCTTGATTCCTAAAACTTGTGTGAGACACTCATATACTGAACTTCAGTGAATTTCCATAAAAAATTGGGTTGTCTTTTGATGGATTGTAGAGACACACACAGAGAGAGAGAGAGAAGGAGAGAGAGAGAGGGAGAGAGAGAGAGAAGAGCTTACTTGAGGAGGGAGATACAGGTCTAATTTACCTGAAAGAAGAATAGCACTTGAGATTGAAGAAAGGTTAAAAAAAAAAAAGGAAGCAAATACATTTGGTGATGAGGCCACAAACTGAAAAATAAGAGAAAGCCCACATTTTAAAATTAAAATGATTAGTTTTCAGATGAATATTTTTCCTCAGTGTAACATATTCCAAATAATCATGTAGTACATATATAATTATGTTGTATGTTATTATATATTATAGTATGAATTATAGAATTCTTTGTATAATTTAACTAAAAATAAAATCTCTAAGTTTTTTGAGTATAAAAAATATTTACCCAACTTCCTATGTCTTGAGATAGATTTTTTCAATTATTCATCATTCAATATTAATTGATTAATTAATAACTTCCCACATACTAAGTACAAAGTAGCTTTCCACTGCTTACATTCTAAGAAAACAGATAAACAAGGATAAACAAGCCATGGTAAGTTGTACTGCAATAAGGAAATATTCCCGTTCCAGTTTCCACTGGCTGCCTTCATTCAAACCCAGCTCCCAACCAGCCATGGTAGAATCTAATTAATCTCCCAGACTCTATTTGCAGCTTCACCTAATCCAAGTCTATTTTCCATTCCTGCTAAAGTAATCCTCCTAAAATGTACATTTCGTGATCTTAGTGTATGCTTGTTTGCTGAATAAAGTTATAAATCCTTAGCTTGAAAGTTAATGTGCCCTAAAGGTTTGTACCAAACTGTTTTTTCTCTTTCATCTTCTTTATTTCTGTGCCCCACACAAAACAGACTATTCTAAAAGTCTCACATATATTCATTCACACCTTCATTGCTTTATATTTTTCTATGCTTTCTTAACCACAAAACTGTTCATTCCACAGTGCCAATGAAAACGGTAATTCTTCAATGAAATCATCCCTGATCCTCCCAATTAAAATTAATTGCTATATTCTAGATCTTTCATGAGTACTTTGTATGTGATTCAGTCACATAGAACATTTATCCCTTAAAATATAATTTTGCACTTGCCCTGTGTGAAGGACAGAATTCATTCTTCAGCTTGTTATACAGGAGAAAGAGAAGGAGGGTCCTAAAAGTTTTTTCTTTCCTTTCTTCCTCCCTTCCTTCCTTCCTTTCTTTTTTTTTTTTTTTTTTTTTTTTTGAGGGAAGAATGCACATTTTACTGTTTCATGTGTCTATATCTTTCCAGTACCTAGTACAAAACTTATATATACAATTCATTTGATGGATATATGTCATGGTGATTATCAATTGTTTTGTTGATATACAAAGTACTTCCAAAGAGTCAGCTTTTATTAAAGTACAAACATGCACTTGTGCACATACACACATTTAGTAAAAGGGATAGCTGGGTGTGGTGGCACAAGTCTGTAATCCCAGCACTTAGGGAGGTTGAGACAGGAGAATTGCAAGTTCAAAGCCAGCCTCAGCAACGGTGAGGCGCTAAGCAACTCAGTGAGACCCTGTCTCTACATAAAACACAAAATAGGGCTGGGGATGTGGCTCAGTGGTTGAGTGCCCCTGAGTTCAATCTCCAGTACCAAAAAAACAAAACAAACAAACAAAAACCAAAAAGGGGCTACACAAAGTCCCTGTAGCCCCTTTTGCTAAATGAAAACATCTTTCCATGCCCAGGATCACCAAGAGCTCTTTCTTATATAAGTTGTTTTGGTTCTCTCTGTTTAAGGATGAGAGACTTGCTTGAGCCATCTTGAGACGAGGTCCAGTGTAAGAATTCATAAGGCCTGGAACTAGAAGATGTCGGGAAGCAAAACAGCTCGGAGGATACGCTCTTATCTCCAGCTGCCATCTTTGGTGTGGCTATTGCTCATTGCTTCCTCTGTCTTGAGAATCTGCTGCATTATCTTCTTCATTCACTTTTCCTCCTTTTACTCATCTTCCTCATCTTGCAGCCTTGGCTTAGAAGGAACCTATCCAGCTGCCACCATCTACTCTTTTGGACTCTGTATCTACATCATGACCTTTTAGCTTCATCCCTCACTCTTCCATATTTCCCAGTTCCCAGAACCTGATGGAAACAGGTTCTTTTGTACAAGATCACATCAAATGTTTCTTGCATAAATAGATCTTGGGGCCCATAGCACCTCTGGTCTCATCACCTCTGGCCTGCTGCAGATCTTGACCACCTAGGCCACAGGAACTATGAACAGGGTATTTCCTCTTCACAAGGGCTACGAGCTTGAACTGTCCACACTCACCAAATACCATCACTGAATGGCATGTACTTATATTCCCATGTGTACTTAACTTTTGGAATTATTTTCCTCCCATCACGTATTCTAACATAACTTCCACAAACACTAAAATAATTTTATTGATTGAAAAAATCATAACCCCAATTCTTGTCATTCCCTGATTTTGTTTCTTTTCTTTTTCATAACATGCTTTGTCCCTCAAACCACACACTTATATATGATTTAGGATTGTTGATATTCCAAAAAGTTGTAAACCTTAGAGATTCTGTTTCTCCTTTTCTTCCTCGCCTTTCTTAATATAGCCCTTGTAAATGCCAAATTTCTGGCATTTGCCCTTAATTTTTTTGCTTCTGACAGACTCTGTTAGGAGAAGACACAAGGCTGAAGCTTTTTGTTTCCTGCTCAACTGTAAGCTGTTATTCTTTGACACTTAACCCTCGAATGAATTTCATGCTCTATAATTTGCTGAATGAATAAGTTAGACCATGAAAAGAAAAAAGGAGCAACTTTTCTAGATTAAAGTATCAGGTCTAATGTCCAGGGAAATTTCCAAAATTGTTTAACTTTGTAATTCCTAAATTACGTAACTCCTCAGTTACATATCTTAATAAACCACGTTATGCCCATAGCATAAACAGTCTCAGTTTCTAATTTAATATCATTTTATATTTTACTTTATGATCTCTTAAAAATGTCATTTTATGGCTGCAGCTAGAATCAGAGTTAAGTGTTCTTTTATCTTGGCCCTTTTTAATTTTTTTAATTGACTGAGTTTTTAAAAATAGTAATCAAGCGCAAAGTCTTCCATGGCATTTTTCTTGCCTCTAGCTAATATTTGTAATTCCTTGTTAATGTGTTTTGGTATGTGAGTTTTATTCTCCAGCTCCATTTAGATCATGACAAAATTACAAGAGAATCTAAAACTAACAACTTATTCTTCATGTTAGGAAGCCTGAAAGGAGTGATAATTAAGAAAAACAATGTAATGTAACATGAAAATCAATCTCTAAGAAATCAAATATGGACTATCTAGATTTCTCTATTGTCATTGGCAGGCACTCAGTACATATTCATTAAAATAACTGCCAGAACTTTCATTAAGTGAACATTTTCTAGGGTCATTTCAAACCTTCACTATCAAGATCTTAGAGAAGTAAACACTTAAAAATTAAATTTATTTTTGGAGGAACATCCAGAGTGATTAATGACAACACAGCCTTCCAGAAAAGTCTCAAGTTAATTTTGTGTCATGCACTCAAGTGTCATCCTTTGAAAAGGCTGCCAAAGACATTCACATTGTCTATGTGCAGGGCCTTTCGTTTCCGTGGACCACCACATCAGTGTCCTCATTTACGTATGGGGCCCTGGGGAAGAAGCATGCCTGGTTTCCTTCTTTTTTATTTCACAGCCTGAAATTGCCTTTCTGCTGGAAGATCAATGGTCTTGGTCTATTGTTTTCTAACTTCTTTGATAGAAAGAACCTCTAGGAGTCACGGTGCTTTTAGCAGCACATCATAAGGGTTGCTATGATAACCTTAATTATATATTATAGACATATCAGATACCACCTTGAGAAGCTGACATATATCATTATTCATATTAATGGTTCGAGTCAAATTTATGTTGGAAAGTGCTTAGAATTTAAAAAGCTGGCTCCATTAACTTATTTGTGCATGAATTGGGAAATGCCTGCTATTATTTAATTTTAGCAGTAAATCATCAAACCTCAACTCATAAAATCTTTGTTCCATTAAGAAACAATGGTTTTAATGATTTATCTCCTGACAATTAAACAAAACAACAAATTCTCTAATGTAAAATCTAAAGTAGCATTTTGAAACTGTCAGAAAATTTATCACTCCTTTTGTAATTCAAGAAAGTATTTGTGCCTGTATTTGTATCTCAGTAAGTTATAAAATACGTTGTACCTCTTGTCCCTCTTTTAGGTTCCTAACAGCTATCTCCCCCATCATACATATATACACATTTTTGTTTCATATCAGTGTATGATTTTCAAAATTATTACCAAATATGTCAACTGGGAAACATGAATTAGAGATGGAAAAATTCCATTTTGCTAAAAACTGAACTTAGCACTGTTATGTTCTAGTTCATACTATTCTTAAAACAAGCATCACTATCTGTCTTTTACCATCTGGGATGGTAACATGAAAGTCCAAAGGATGTGATCAAGAGTCATGCTTCAAAATTACATGTTTTTTAAAAAAATTCACATGATAACCCTCAAAGTTGTGAAACACCATAATGCTTTGTATCTCAGCACTCAGTTACAAACAACAGCTGACTAGCAACCATATTTCAGTGTGTATTTTGCCCCTACCATGACATAGATTATTTTCTTTAAAAATGCTATTTTCTGCTTTGTACATAATACTCGTGCTGATGGTTCAAAAAAGAAAAACAATCGTGAGAGCCTTGGAAGCTGATACAATGAAACCACCTTGAAAGTTATCAGCACACCTTCATCCAGGAGCTGGTTTGTTTTGGGGCATTTGTTTTGGGGCGATCGTAATCTTGTTCTGACCTTCAGGATGGATGAGATGAGCAGGAAGAAGTACAGTTTATGTTCCCAAGGCAAATGAATGGTATCATTATAGGACCAGACTGTATCTACTACACAGCCACAGTGACAAAGAGAATTTGTTTTTCTGTGTTAAGCTTTTGTTAAGAACCTTTATTCCTGCCCCAAACTGTCACCACACAAGATGTTTATCAAAGACACAACTTTCCAGGCCGCTCTGCCTGTGCCCCAGTTGCTACCTGCTGTTGGGTATCTGTTACCATTTCTAAGCCATCTTCTCTTGCATTTCAAGAGCAGCAGTCTCTAGGGTCCACACTTCAGAAAGACCTCTCTCATCTGGATTTATATGTGACAGGAGGCAGAACTAGTTGTTTCCCCACTTCCTATATTAGCCAAAGTGAACTCTGATACTGATAGATGGAGTCAGGAGGGCTCGTCCTCAGGAAGTTCATCAAAATATATTGTCCTATGTTAATAAGGGTAATTAAGCCCAAAAAACTATTGAACTTGAATTTGAGTAAATCTTTCCTCTTCAAACTCCAGGCACAGATTTTATAAAGAATTTTTCAGATCTAGTATTGCATCTTTAATTTTTTAAAAAAACTAGCCATATCTTGTCTTAGTTCCTTGTTTGTTTGTTTAGAAGAGCACCTTGTTTACTTGAGACAGCAGTTCTTATCTTGACTCATAAGAGTACTTTTACCTCAGATCCAGAAGAACTCGTGTTTCTAGCATGGCAGTCTATAGGTCATTTGGACAGTCTCCCAGCTGGTTTTTTGATAACTCTTGCACTGGTCTCAGCATTTCCTGTAACCATTTTAGGTCACAGCCTCCATACCAGTCATCCTTCGTACTGGGTGCTGACTCTGTCAAGAGCAACGTGTGACCAGGTAGTCAGACTTTGTTGCTTAGCAAATTCATTAATCTCTGGGCCAGGTCAGGCACCAGTCTTTATATCTGATCTCTGGTGGTTACACAAGCAGTATTGATTTTAGACAACTCTGTCATTGATAATTACTTAGTGCCTTGAAAAATGTAGTCTAGATTAAGAAGCAAAGGGCAAAGGTTCTAACTCTTTAATATTTTGTAGTTTTCAGGTTTATTTTTCTCTTCGCGCTACCAAGGAATAAAAGGAGCCAACCAAGTTCTTTCTTGAAATTCTGGTTAATAAATCCCCAAAGGGACAAAACCCATGAGGTTACAGTGATTTCTCTGGTGTTTGTCTCAGTTAATCCCTCAAATGTTTTTTCAGAAAAGAAAGAACTGGAAAGTCTAACTAAGGAAGTTAATATCAGAGGGCCGTTGGGATGAAATCTTAGATTATTTCCCCAAACTGGAGAATTTCTTAGTATCAAGAAGTAAAACAAATATGAGTTGGGGGTTGGGGAGGATCCAAAAGGTCAGTAAACAAGTAATTATTAAGTTACTAACAATAGGAGATTTATAGATGTTATTTAATTTTTACAATTACTCTTCAAGGTCATTATTGGTATGCCTCTTTTATAAAAACAGCCTTACTAAAGTTAATTCTCAAGCGCCAACAGGCTGAATTTCAGACCCAGTGCTATGTCAGTATCATCCACAAAAACTTTCCAAAGCCTCAATTTTGTTCCAAAGAGAAAATGGAGCATTCATTCCAAAGGGGAAAATGGAGCATTCATCCCAATATAACATTATGTTTCCTAAATTATGTTGACACACCATATGTGATTTCTACCTAGAATGCCTGTCAACATTTTTAGGTCACAAGGGTAATGTTAAGACTTTGCAAACTTTTCTAAGAGAAAACATATCATATAGATCATCTAGTCCATTGACTTTTAAATTGTGCGGAAGCTTGATTCCAAAGCCCTTTTGGCAACCAGGACCAACCCCTAACACATGTGCATACACACACACACACACACACACACACACACACACACACGACCCTACAACTTTTCCTAAGCTTGGTTGAAGCCTTCCAGTCAGTGATGCTTACTCAGTTTCTTGAGCCCACATGAGAAGTTTCAGGGTTCTTCCCTGCCAGCATGTGCCAAGTAGGATGATACTACTACTTATCTGTAATCTCATTTATTGTGTTGCATGAGGTGGGCCTTTCTTCCCAGTTTTCCACAGATTCAAGCAAGTTGACCTAGCTAATGAATTAGAGTAGAATTTGAGCCTACATCTCTCTTGACTCTAAACCCCACTCTTCTTTGTGTCATGTTTACATTTGTCTCTTCACAGACCCTCCGTTCAGGTGAAAGGTATATTTTTCTTGGTAGCTGTAGCATTTTATAGAGCATCAAAAAATGAGCAGCACAGTGGGAAAGTGATAATACCTTAGAGTCACATGGAGGTGGATTTTAATTCTACATACTACCTGACTATCTTGTGTCTTTACTGTGTTTGGCTGTTAATCCCATCTAGTAAAATTTTGAGATATTGCATTCTCAAATCTTGAATTTTTCTCTTTAGTTCTTTTTCTTTTTCTTTTTTTAGTTTCTATTTCTCTTCTCATTGTGTGCATGCTTGGTTTCCTCTCTATTCTTGAACATATGGAGTATTTTATAATACCTGTTGTAATACCATGTTCTGCTAATTTCATCATCTCTGGTTCAGTTGTTATTTAACTCATTTTTCTTCTGATTGTAGGTCATCTTTTCTTATTTTCTCACATGCCCAGTAATTTTTTGTTGAATACCAGACTACTTTGTAAATTGTGATTTTCATGTTTTTGCACACTCTATTATATTGCCTTTCTTTGAAGAGTATTGGGCTTTGTTCTGGTAGGCTGCTGCATTTGTGTGGGCTAGTTTGATTCTTTAAATTCTTGTTCCTAAGCTCTTTTAAGACAAATCTAGAGTATTCCTGACTTTAGGACTAATTTGTCCCCATGTTTAAGGTTTGACCCTTTAGAGGCCTTTACTGAATGTCCTGTGTATTCAGCAAGGTCTCTCCCCTGTGGCTGGTGGGAACTGGAACAATTTCTAGCCCTGCATGTGCTTCTGGATTGTTAGGCTTAAAATTTCCCAGGAATTTTCCTTTCTTTGGAGGTTGTACTTGAGGCCTTGAAGGGCTTTTCCTAATGCATGCACACATTCCTATTCACCAAGGGCTCAGGTAGAGCCATGTGAAAGTTTCTGAACTTCTCTAAGCAGGTCCCTCCTTTGGGGTGTCTGCTCTGCAAATGCTAGCTGCTCTGGCCCCCTCAAGCTCTCCTCAGTCTCTCAGTGAGATTGCCCAGGGAGGTTTCTGCTCCCTGCTGCACAATCTAGAAATTGCCCTCAGGAGAGCCTCACTTGTTTCCATCTCACAGGGATCACTGCAGTCCAATGGCTGAAAATAGTTGTTTCCTATAGTTTGTCTGGTTTTCTGTTTACAGTCGGGGAGTAATTCTTGACCCTGCCAGTTGCTCAGGAACAGAGGTCCCAGCTGACTATGTTTAGAAATGTTGTTTAACTGCTCTGAATCACAGTTTGTATGTGTTCATTTTTCAAAGCAATCTTATCATTATAAGACCTACTTCTCAATAACATTATAAAGATTAGAAATAATATTATATGTATTCCTTTAGTAATGCACACAACGTTTGGATTTAACATGTGTCTCAGATTTCTTAATTGTATGACGGAGTGATAGCTGTGTGGATTAAATGAATTAATGTTTGTAATTCCTTTAGAGCAATAGTTAGCACATAGTAAGAGGCATAAGGGTTACTTAGATAAATATTTTTTTACAATCAGGGGTATATTGTCTACTACCAGAAAGAAAATAAACATCATTAATCAATAGGAAGTACACTTAGTGTTAGAGAACACTACAGCTACTTCATAATTGTCCTGATGGGATACTTTCTGTCTATGGAGACTCCAATTTACATGGCCGTCTAGGGCCTCATGTTTCTCAACTCCTCTCTTTCACTCTCTATCTTAATCCCACTTTCCTTTCCTGTTGAATTTCCTGGTTTGCTCTGGGCCATATGATACAATGCCTTCAGGATCATGATGACTGTGCTTGCCCACATCTTTTAAAAGCATCAACATACATTTTAACATTCAGCTTTTAAAAACTTCTTATGTTTTTGTAATAGAGCATTTATAGGACAAATCCTTCCCTTGATATCTATGCCATTTGTAACATAACTTCGATGTGATATTTGGCTAATAGAGTCTGTGTTGCTTTACTTCGCAAAGAATTCTGCGAAGGATTGGAGGGGAAATGAAAGGATTGGAAAGAAATTGGAAGAGATTGAGGCAAACACTCAAAGGCCTTTGAGAACTGTCTAATACATAGTATATATTCAAATAAAAAGTAGCTGTTGTATTGATATTGTCACTTGAATGGATACACAAGTGATTTCTATATGAAAATTAAGATTAAAGAAAAAAGGAAATCAACTATTAAATATGATCAAAGAGTTTTAGAAGGAAAACATTCCCCCTGAATTTGATCATATATGTGCAGTCTAAATTCATTTGTTATAGATTCTGAGGTCTGATATTCCCACTGCTCTTCTATTAATGTTGTAGAATCCCTTGCTTCACCGTCATTTAGTTGAATCCCACTGACAAAGTCCCAACCATGGAATAGACCATGGTTCTTGTCCATTTCTGCTAAATTAAGGCAAATAGATGCCACTATTACCTTAGGATCACCAATCTATGTAACCAGATCTTCAGTTTTGCTTTCCTACCCTCTGTTACCCTCCAGTATTGCCAACTATCCTTCACATTCTTGCTTTCACAACTCTAAATCTTTTCCTTTTCCTTCAAAGCACCTTTCCCTCCCTCATTGACTAAATACATTTGTTCATCCAATATTTATTGACTACCTACTCTGATCAAGGTTAGGATTATGGTATGCTAGGCTATAAGGTTGCAATGCGAGCAAAACCCAGACTTGGTCAGTGTCCTCCGAGGAAAGAGAAATAGAAGTGGTCACAAGTAGTCACAAATCTTATGAATACTAATTATGATGAAAGCAATAATTGGAGCTGTAAGAGGGTGTTTAAGAGAATATCAGTGGGCCAAGAGCAATAGGATGTGGAGACCAGAGGGGCTTTCAAGGGAAGAAAGATCTTGTGCCGAGGCATGTGTTCATCTCATAGATGTTTTCTCTACGTGATGCAGCTGCCCACCTCGTCAAGGGTACACCAGAAACCATCAGTATGAAACTAGACTTCCTCTTTTACACCTACGATCTAGCCTGTATTTCTCCTTATCCTTCCTCCTTCTTCCTGTTGCAGAGAAAGCCAGGCCTGAGTATTCTCATTTCAATTCTCTCTCTCTCTCTCTCCTCTGTCTCTTTCTCTCTCTCATTCTTCTAGTCAACAGAGTTTTCATCAACAAAAAAGAAGACAAAACAAAATGAAAATAAAACCTTCCAAGACTGAAGCTCCCACTCCTGCTTCCACTTCATTTTCCCCTCCATGGAGTGATCCAATTTTTGCTGGCATACCTGAGGCTTTTTTTTCCACAGTTATTTTTTATAATTTTAATTTTTAAATTTGTTTTAATTAGTTATGCATGG
>PVHX01000968.1:208577-238888 GCA_004024805.1 Geosciurus inauris
ATATATATACCCATTTTCTTTATCCATTCATCTGTCGAAGGACACCGAGGTTGCTTCCATTTCTTCTTAAAAGCAATGAAATATATCTTCCACCCTTACTCTATTGGAAATTCTATTCATCAAAGTCACTGATAACTTCCATTTCATTGACTCCAACATAATTTTTAAGAACTTACTCTTCTTATCCACTTAGCAATGTCTAACACCATTAGACTTTCCTTCCTTCCTTGAAAATTTGGTTTTCTTCTACTCATGTAGACAATCTCTTTCATTTTATGGTGTCCTCTTCTAGTCATTACTTAAATACTGATGTTTCCAATGGTTTATTTTTGGTTGTTTTCTCTGGATTTGTACACAAAAGTTTTACAGCCAATAGGTCAATAACTTTGGAAAGAAAAGATGTTTCCAATTGCTCTCATTCTGATATACTTATTTACATTTTACATTTCTCCACTCTTGCCCTTCCTAATCTGATTAAATCCTATCTAGGGATCTTTACCTCTAGCCCACTGAACAAGCCTGGAGCAGTGTTAGGAACATAATAAGTAATGAATATAAGTGTGTTGCATGTATCAGTATCAGGAGGACCAATACCTGCTGAGTAAGAGCTTCTAGAATGTGCATACACTTAGTCCTTCTTTCTTTAAATGAATGGACATTGACTGAAAAGCACATTGATAGGAAACTGCCCCATCTTGCTTCCATCTAACTGATTAGTAAGAGGCTGCCCGCTGAGCATGTTGAAGCTGCTTGCTCAGAGCTTGGAGGGAAGAGTGCTACAATCTATTGATGATGTCATGTCATTCATGTCTAACATTTTCATTTTGTTTTGTTTTCTTTTGCAGGTGATGAAAACTCTGTGGCCACAAGTCAAGTGGGCAATGGTAACACTATTACTTAAATACTAATGCAGTGCTTAAATATATTAGTAGTTAAGTAATCAGTAGAAAAGGATAGCTTCAAGTGAAAGAGAATGTCAAATGAGTAGAAGAAAACCCAGTTTTCAAGAAGGAAGGAAAGTCTAACAGTGTCAGACACTGCTGAGTGGATAAGAAGATAATGACATAATGATATTTATTAAGCATAGATCATGGGTCATGCACTGTACTAAGTGTATTTAGTGGGTTATTTCATTACATTTCACAACTCTGTGAGATACTTTTAGTATCTGTGTTTACATGGAGTAACTAAGACACAGAGAAGCAATAGCTTGCTCCAGGTCAACAAAGCAAACAAGTAGGTAGATTTGTGATTAACATCTAGTCTGTCACATAGTAGTGCTCATGTTCTTAAGCATTATGTTATTGTCTTTTAATAAGGAGTGAACTACTTACTTTCTCTCTCTTTCTCTATTTCTGTGTGTTATGGTTCAGATATAAGGTATCCCCCAGTGAATTAATCCAATGATATAGATTAAGTATCTGGGTGGTAACTGTAGGCAGGTGGGATGTGGCAGAAGGAAGAAGCTCACTGGGGGTGTTACTTTAGGTTGATACTTGATCCCTGGTGAGCATAACTCTTTCTCTATTTTCTGGCCACCATGTCCTGAGCTGCCTTTCTGCAACATGCCCCTCCACTTTAATGTTTTTCCTCACCTCAGGCCCAGAGCAATGGCTGACCATGAACTGAACCTCTGAAACTGAGTTACAATAAACATTTCCTCTTCCACATTATTCTTGCTGCGTCTTTTTGTCATGGAGATGAAAAAGATAACTAAAACACTGGTTTTGCTATTCTTGGGCTGATGAAGAGGTGACAATAGTGTGTATGTGATGATAGGTGTATGTTTTAGTCAGCTTTTTTACTGCTGTTACCAAAAGATCCTGCAAGAACAGTTCTAGAGGAGGATAAGTATATTTGGGGTTCCTGGTTTCAGAGGTCTTAGTTCATAGATGGCTGGCTCCCAAGGTGAGGCAAAACATCATGGTGGAAGAGTGTAGAGGAGGAAAACAGTTCAGGACATGGCCACTAGGAGGCAGAATGAGACAACTCCACTCTCCAAGGACAAAATATATACCCCAAGGGCATGTCCCCAATGACCCACCTCCTCCAGCCACACCCTACCTGCCTATAGTTCCACAGAGTTAATCTCTATCGAAGGGTTAATACACTGATTGGGTTACAGCTCTCATAACCCAATTATTTCACCTCTGTACTTTCTTGCATTGTCTCACACATGAGCTTTTGGGGGACACCTAATAGTTAAATCTTAGCAGTGCAAAAGAATGTTCTACCCTATTAGATCTCATTATCCCATCTTAAACGAGGATCATTTAGTTTAAAAACCACATACGTGCTTTTTTCATTTTGGCATGATTACAAAAGTTGCAAATATGTTAGAGAAAACTTTGTTTTTTTTTTCTTTATTGGTTCTTTTTAGTTATACATGACAACAGGATTCATTTTGACATAATTAGAAAAGCATGGAATTCAATTTGTTCTAATTCAGTCCTCAGTATTTCCCCTTCCTCTTCCCCCCCACACCCCCTAATACTCTTCCCTCTACTCTACTGATATTTCTGCTATTTGTAGTATTTTTTAAAAATTAGTGTCTTGTGTATGTATATAATGGTGAGATCTACTGTTTTTGAAACAATGTCAGTTATCAATCTAATGCTCTAATACTCTTGAGTACTTAAATGTATATTTCCTGCCCATAGCCCCATTTTCTCCCATATAACCACAATACAATCACCAAAATCCAGAAATTAGCATTGTTACATTAACACCATTTAATAGTCTTCATAATTAGATTTCTCCAGTTGTCCCAATCCCTACTAGCGAATGAATCCTATTCCAAGTCATGGAGTTTATTTAACTGTCCTATCCTTTAGTCCCTTTTAGCCTGGGACAATTGTTTGGTCTTTCTTTGGCTTTCATGGCCTTGAAAGATTACAGGGCAGTTGCTCTGCAAAACATTCCTCCTCATTCCACTCGGGCTATGACTCCCTTCAGGCAGTCCTCCTCCACAGGTGCCCCCTTGCTCTGCTCATTCTCTGACAGCCTATGCTCCGATCTCTCCACATGGACACTCACCTTACCCTATTTTGAGCTCCAGCAATGCAGGCCCCTTCCTCGTACAATACATTGCTTACCTTTTTTTTGCCCAACTATTGGCTTGAAAGCAGAGTTGCTGAAGAAGGGAAAGGGAAGCAGAGATTAGATGCCATTTAAGATCACATCCACTTCCAGTGTTCTATGACAGATAAAGTAATATGGTTAAATATTGGCAAGCTCAGGCTCAGAAAATGGGGCCAAGATCTGCTGAGAGCATTGGAACAAATGACCATGCCTAAAGGAATCACCAAGGCTAGAGCAAAGTGAGGCCCTGAGTAGCTTGGTCTGGGGCTACATGTGGCACACTGGGAAGTATGATTGAAAGCAAAGATCTGAGAATGAATAAAGACTTCAGGATATGTTTACACACAGTGCCCCCCCAAAAGAAGGAAAGACAACGGTGGATGGTTGCCCAGAAAGCAATAAATGTTCGTTAGGGTAGATCAGGCAAGAAAGGAAAATATTTAACAATATTAATCAGCAATAATCTTAATATGAATCAGATAGATTAGTGATCTTGTGCATTGTGGGAAAAATTAATCTAGTCTAAGTATTACTGTATTGATGATCACATGGTATTACTTACAGGACTAGCTGCCCCGAACTTGTGCTTTCACTTGCCAATCAGGAAGTCAATGCCAGGGTTTATGTAATTAATGTTATGCTGCCATCATTTGGTTGAATTTAAAATGGCTTCCTCACTAATTAGAATTATTTTGATATATTTTTAACACAGAGAAGATATCTTGATTTTAATTATAGTATTACTTTCTTAAATAGTAATGATAAATAATTAATTTATGAAAATAGGAAATAAATAAAATTGTACATATATTGTTATGATTAGGGTGGGTGGGTCACTGGGGACATGCCCTGGAAGGGTGCATCTTCCTTGTGGCTCCTCCTCATCTCTGCTTCCTGATCCCACCAAGAACTGAGCAGCTACCCTTTGCTGGGCCCTTCCACTTTGATGTGCTGCCTCACCTTCAACCCAGAGCAATGAAGTCAGCCATCTAAGGACTGAGACCTCTGAACCCTTGAGCCCCAAATAAACTTTTCCTCCTCTAAGTTGTTCTTGTTGAGTATTTGGGTCACAGTGACACAAGTTGACTAGTACATTTCTACATTTATTTAAAAGTCTTCAAAAAACTCATTCTAGGTAAAAATAGACTGCCACCACTAGTCCTTGATTTGTTTCAAAGACTTTGTCATACTCAGTGATACTTAATATTTAGATCCTTTTTCATTACCATGACATTTTCCATTTTTTTCTAGTGTAATGCAAGTATGCAGTGAATTCCCTTATAAAATAAGCATGTCTTTTAAAACAAATTAATATTTTAACATTTACATTACATTTTTAAATAAAATATATTAAAAATGTATAGACTCTTAACAAAATTATATTTTATTTTTAATCTTTCAGGTCAAGGTCTAGCAAACATTTTTCTGTAAAAGACCAATGGTACCTATTTTAGGTTTTACAGACTAGCTTTGTCACAATTAATCAATTCTTCTATTATAACATGAAAGTGTCATAAACAATACGTTAACAAATGTGCATAGTTACATTCCAGTAAAACTTTATTACAAAAATCAGATGTGGGCCATATTTGGCCCATAGATTATAGGTTGTCAGCTCTTACTTTAGATTATAATGTTGACAGAACTTCCAGCCATGAGGACTGATCAGATTTATCTTCTCACTTTAAACAACTAAAACCTGAATAAAATATAAGAGAAAGTGGTTTTCAGACAATATACAACAGGCAGCATAAGATAATGATCCTTGAGGAAAAGTAAAGACTACAATGAGTCCTATAATTGCTTTAGCCTACTCTATGGAGAGAGTTTCTTGGCTTCAGTGCAAGGAAGAGAAAAGCCAAATGGATAAGTATTTCACTGAGTTGATAAGTCAGAGGTTGGAGTTCAGGAGACAGATAGAGACTTGAAGGACAAAATATTGAAGAAAATAATGCCCTGCAGAGAGAGACTTGGAGAGAAAGGATCATTCACAGAAATCTCTTGAAGTGCCTGTAGGCTGATATGTAATCTCTTTATGCATGAGAAGGAATTACCATGACTGCGGAAAGAACACCCAGAAAGAAGCAGTGCTGGAAAATAGTTCATATTTCTCCTTGCCAGAGAGTAAACACCTCCTAATACAGAGAACATTGAATAGAGTCCTCACAAGAACATATCCTTGGTGTGGGATACACTGCTCTGGACTGTTAAGTCTGCCTCTCCTATGCAAACAAAGCTTAAGAGTAAATCTCAAAGGAATCAAACATATTTCAAGCAAATTAACAGTATCCTAAAACAAAGTCTGACAACATTTTAAGGTCTTAAAATCCAATACCTAGTAAAATAAAATTTACAGTATTCAGAATCCAATCAAAAGTCATTGGGCATGAAAACAAACAAACAAAAAAACAAAACACACACAAAAAAGAAAAAGAAAAATAAGACCCATAAACAGAAAAAAATATATCATTAAAAGAACCAAACCCAGAAATGACACAAATGATGGAATTATCAGACAAGGAAATCAAAACACACATTACAAATTCCTCATTTGTCCTAGGAAGTAAAGGAGAGCAAGAAATGATATCAAAAAGAAACAAATTCAACATCTAGTGATGATATGATTGATATATGTACTTGATTAGTTTAACAGTAGATAACATATTACAGAAGAAAATATAATGAACTTGAAGAAAGACATAGAAAGTATGAAAGATAAGATCACAAGTTCAAGGCCAGCCTAGGCAACTTAGTGAAACCCTGTCTCAAAAAAATAGAGTGAAGTAGGGCAGCAGGGGGTGGTCTGAGGATGTAGTTCAATGGTTGAGCACCCCTGTGTTCAATCCACATTACCCCCCCACACACACACACACAAAGAGATTTACCATAGGTCTTCTCTCTGATTGTCTATCTGTCTGTCACTCTGTCTGGTGTAAGGTGACAGTTGATTCAACTTAATGATACCAGACTAAATGATACCAACACAGAGTCGAGCTGGTATAAATGAAATTACACATGTGTTTGTTTTCAACATTTGGGGAATCACCCAAAAATTGCCCGTAAAGAAATAATCAAAAATAAGATTCAATATCCTATATTGCTCTGTGGCAGAACATACCAATTTCCTCCAAATCAACACTTATTTATTAAACATCTGCTATTGCTGTATGGAGAATAAAAAGCATGAGTGTTTATTACATCTTCTTCAGAGGGTTTTAACCTTGGGAGCTTGTGAGACAGATAAAGAAATAGCCACGTATATGACAGAACAAGAAAGTTATCTTAAAGGAGGTACAAAGTGCTGTGGGAACCCAGAGTGCAATTACAGATCCTGGGAGAGATCTCTAAAGGGCAAGTAATGCTTAGTCTTTGCAGGGACAAGTCCTCGGGAAAGGAGAAAATAAGGAGATGTTTCAAAGAAAATATCATCAATGAACACAAACATACACACACACACATTGCATTATTAGGACAATAATAAGTCCTTTTCTCCATCTGAAATTTGGGTTCTCTCACACTAAATTTAGAGCAACAGAGGGAAGTAACATTGGAAATGTAGATTGGGAGCTTATTCAGGAGGAAATTAGAAGATGGAATTGGTGTTTGTCAAGAGGAATTAATGAGGCAGAGATGTTCACATTAGTTTACCATATCTATTGCTACCCTAAGGAATATAGATGAACTGTCACTAATTTCTTCTCACACATATTTTATCACTTAGAACGTTTCATAACATTTCATTATATGGAGGGACCAATATATATGTAACCATTCTCCTATTGTGAAACCTGTAGGTTGTTTCTATGATTCTACCACTAACATAATATCACAACAGCCTTCTTTTGCTATATTTTACTCTTTCACATATACCATACACTTAAGTTTTAGATATTATACTTATTGGACAAGATATAAAGCAATCCTAAATTACTGATACATATTTTAAGATTATTTGCTCAAGCCCTTGTGCAAAATAAGTTATACTTGACCCTTTAAATTTAGTAAGCTGTATAAATTTTAATTTCTGCCTTCAAGTATCTTGTAGGTACTTTTGAGTCTCTGATAAACATTTCCCCATGAAAGACTATTGCTTTCAATAAAAGCTTTACTCTCAATAAAAAAAAAAAAAACCTTTAATAAGGTTGACTAAATATTTAGAATGCTCATTGTGTTAAGTGAAACTTCATATGTAATAAATAATGTGAATAACAGAAGATCATCTTGGATGACTAGTCTGTAATTGTCTCAAGAAAAGCATACAGTGAGACAAGTTCTTTTGGTTACTTCCTCAAACAGCCAACACAATGGGGAAAGTGGAGGAAATGATCCATGAACAGCACGAAAAGGGAACCAGAAAACCTGAGGTGTAAACTTGAAGAAATGACATTAGAATCAAAACCAACAAAAAAGAACACAGTCCAGAATAAGGTGAGAAGTATGAAAAGCAAACATTCGCTAGCACTGGAGTTTAACTAGGTCTGCATAAGAGATAAGTAGCATATTTGACCTTCACCATGATTCACAAGCAGTTCCCCAGCATTGTGTTGGTGCTGCTGGTCTTCTCTGTAGAACTGAAACTCGTTCTCCTCCAACAAAGAATGAAGGAAGAGAGTATACAGCTACTGAATAATTTGCAAACCTCATCAATCCAGCAGTGTCTGCCATATAGGAAAAATTTCCGGCTTCCTCAGAAGTCTGTGAATTTTCACCAGTACCCAAAAGGGCATTCACTGGCCATTCTCCATGAGATGCTTCAGCAGATCTTCATCCTCTTCAAGGAAAATATTTCTCTGGGAGGTGGAGAGGAAAAGCACATTCAGAAATTCCTCATTGACCTTCATCAACAACTAGAATACCTGGAAACACTCTTGGGACTGGAAGCAGAGCAAAAAAGTGGTGCATTGGGAAGTAAGAACCTTAGGTTGCAGGTTAAAGCATACTTTCGAAGGATTCACAATTACCTGGAAAGCCAGCGACACAGCAGTTGTGCCTGGACCATTGTTCAGGTAGAAATCAACCGGTGTCTGGTCTTTGTATTGAGACTTACAGGAAGTCTGATCAGACGAGAAATAGACCCTTGAACAGTGTGGAGCAAGAGCCAATCACAGACTTTAAGTGGATAAGGTTGGTGGAGGAGCAAGAGAACGTATGTGAACATTATTAACTTTTACCATAAAACGATAGCACTGTTTTGGCTGTGTGTGTGTGTGTGTGTGTGTGTATCAAATTATGTTTTAAGTTTATATATAACTGACCATGATTGCTTTTACTTTGCCATGTCACTTTATTTTTTCTATCCATTTTAAACTGTGAGTCAAAATAAATTCATTAATAATTCATAATTGATTCTTCAAGTGGGTATATTGTCATAGAAGTAGATGGGTAGATAAAATAAATATTTGAAGCTTGCATGTTTGTAAAATGACTTAGACATAATTTTATTCACTGAAGCACTATTGATAATATCCAAACATAGGAAGCCACATGATTTCTTTCTAATTAGAGATAGTGAAGCTGTATTCATATAAAGGAATATCACTCAGCTGGAGAAAATAATGAGGGGCCTCTTCATAGACTAAAGAAAGAAAAGAAAAAGAAAGGCAAGATACAGAATAGTGCATATAAAATGGTATACTTGGGTAAAATGTAAAATAAATTTAATTTACTGGGTAGGAATAAAGGACATATATGAAATAAATTTCAATGATTACCTGTATAAGGGAGGAAGATGGGAGGGAAAGATGTACAGTTCATTTTTAATATTTTATTTTAGGATTGTGTGAATATTACAAGTTAAAATAAAAAGTTAGAATGTATCTAATAAGTCACAGTTAAAAGAAATATACATGAAGGAGTCTTGTTGGTGAAAGGTCAGAAGAAAGAAGATGGGCCAGCCTGTCCTTGGTTGGGATAGGTGGGAGGCAGAGGGCTGGAGAGAAGGAGAAGGCTGGAGCCATGTCAAGAGAGAGGGTTCCAGCTCCCTGGAGATGCTGATAGTGAAGGGATTCCAGCTCTTGCAACTAGGAGTTCTCAGAAATCATTATGGATCAAATGTGGGGCCAGATCACTGAATTTCATTGAGACGTGGTGACTTTCCCACACTGGCCCAGTGTAGGTAGCACAGTCATAGCCCCAAACTTCAGAACTAGTTTTATCACTTTATGGCATGTTCTGTTCAGATGCATTGCATGATTCAAGACAAAAGTCATTACTGAGGCTGAGATAGGAGATTGCCAATTCAAAACCAGCCTCAGCAATGGCAAGGCGCTAAGCAGCTCATTGAGACCCTGTCTCTACACAAAACACAAAACAGGGCTGGGGATGTGGCTCAGTGGTCGAGTGCCCCTGAATTATCTCCAGTACCGAAAAAAAAGTAATTACGGAAAGTAAAAACCTGCTGAAGAACAAAACATATTCCAGTTCAGTTTAATTAATGCAATCAAGTTAATTAACTATTGCCTGATGATTCTAGATTTGGTTTGAAAGGGAGGGGTAGGAATTGACTAAGATACTGGAAATGAGACAGTCACCTATGGCTGTTAAAGGAAGCTAGGAAGCAGAGGCTGGCAGTCAGAAACTGTTCCTTGCTGACTTCTCACTGAAAGGTGAGCAGGAGCGGACCTGCTTACCCCCAAGATCACACAGAGAGAGTGACGTGGAGGGAGATGAGATACTACATTTGACCACAAATAAAAGCCACTTTGTTTCTCATGGGCCGAAAATTTTGATGTTGTTTTTCTTCTTTAAACCAGAAAGTTTTCAGAACTGAATCCTATATTTAACACATTATTCAATTCTAAAATTAACCTTACAAAGTACTTTCGAATGCTGTCGTCCTCTTTTTTTTTCTTTCAGGTGAAAACAAGATTTTAAAGGGAAACTAGAACATGCTCAAAGTAACACAGCAAGTCACAGAGCCAGCAAGTGTCAGAACAGAGATTGCACTCCCAAATTGGCCTGACGCAAAAGCCTACATTGTGTTCTTGAAAACACAAACCTGAACAAAATTGTGCAATATTGCTGCAAAACAATTATAACTCTAATGATAACAAGTTTCTCCTGGCTTTTGCTATTCAAATTCACAACATGGTCTTCATTCTTGAATTAAATAAAGGACATTTTTCCTTCTCTAGACATTTCTCCCTAAGAACTGAAAAGAAGTTAAATGTGAATAGTCAAGTGGAAAAAAGGGCATACACACAGTTACTATCATACAAGACTGTGGAATAAAAGCTTTTTTGGTTCTGGATAGCATTCAGAATCAGAGAGAGAAAGTGGCGAGGAGAGAGAAGGAGAAAAGATAGGAGACAGCAGTGTCCTCGCTAACCTCTCCTCTTAGTGAAATTTTGGAGGAGTGCAATGGAAATCCTAGTTGAATCCAAAGTGAGTCTTGCTCCTGGATGTGCAGGGCACTGCCTAAGATACTCATGTAGACAAAGTGTATTATGCCAGCTTCCTTGGGCAATTGCTATGTCAGATTCCATGTGGGCCCTGGGTGAGATGGGTGGGCACTAAAAAGTCAATTAGAGTGCCAGGACATCTCCATTTTCTTTAGCATGTAGGGTGCAAGGATGCTACCAATGGAAAAGTGAGGAAAGAGGATCAAACAGGAATTTCTGTGCACTAAGCCAAAAAAAGGCATGTGTAACTTCTATCCATACTATATTGCCATAAGTTCATTCACATGACCCCAACTAATTTCAAGGATTGTGGAGTTTAGCTGTTTTGTCTAAAAGGAAAATGAAAGGATTTAATGAACACATAGCAGTGAACTCTTTCTAGAATTCTAGAATACAGTCAACTATATTTAACATCTACTACTAATACTGGTTAAAAACCTCTACCCTTAGTTACAAGCTCAGTAGGTACATAAGCTGCTTTCTGAAGCAAGTGATAATTTTGTACAAGCTTTGTCATTGCTTAATGGGGATACAGTTTTCATAAACGAAATTATTCATTACAATGAAATTATTCACCCCAAAATGTAACATGCTGTGCTAGTAAGCTCTCTATCACTATAACAAATAGCTGAGGTAATCAATTTATAAAGAGAGGTTTATTTTGGCTCATAGTTTTGGAGATTTCAATCCATAATTGATTAGGCCTGTTCCTTTAGGTTTGTGGTGAGGCAACATGTCATGTGGGTACACGTGGAAGAGCAAAATTGCTTCCCTTATCTCCAGAAAGCAAAAGAGAGGAAGAGAAAAAGATCACTGTCCCAAATTTTCTTCACCAGCAGGCTCCCAATGACTTAAGAACCACTCACAAAGCTTCACCTCTCAAAGGCACAACCACCTCCAAATAGCACCATCATGGCAACCAAGCCCTCAACACATTAACCTTTGGAAGAAAATTAACCTCCAAAGTATAACATGCACATAATTGAATAAGACATGACTACATACAAATTTTTGAAAATGTTCATTCATTCATTCACCCTTTCTTACTTTCATTCATTACCTTATACAATTCTTACATGACAAAAGAGACAAGAAGTTATTGATGGGCAACAGGAGCCAAAATTCTAATTACATGTGTATTCATGGGTTTCTTTCTTATTGCAGGAATTTTCTCTAAGAAATATTTTGAGTTTGTCATTTTGTTTCATGGCACTTCTTATGTGCCAGGATCAAGATGATGGATGTGCTTAGAAAGGAAAACAGAACTGAAAAGAATGCAAACAAGATAGTGAAGCTTTTACACTAGAAAGTAGGGAACATTCTGGGTAAGGTGATAAAGAATGAGTCCAGAAAAGCAACAGGACACTGTTGTGCCGACCTATGCCCTGGATGGAACAGAAGGTACAACACAACTCCTAACTTGGATCCCTTCCCTCCTCCTATGCTGATGTCAGCTAAATGCATATTGTTAACCTCAAATTCTTTCTTAAATTAAAAAATTATATACTCAGTTGTCTACTTGACACTTCCACTTAATAATCTAAGTAGCAACTAAAAGTTAGTTTGTTCAAACTGATTTCCTTTCTTATTCTTTCCCATGTTTGTTAGTAGCAGCTCTAAAATTGCAGGTTCTCAGGTAGTCATTCTTGACTTTTGATTTTTTCTCACATCAATCTGAGTGTAATTAATATTTTTATTCCATGAAGCATTTTCATATAGAAACTTCATATCACTCTTATTTTGAGCACAAGTGTCTTAATCAACTGAGTTACAAGAATAGATTATTTTGAACTGTTCTGAAATTCCATGGAAAAGGAGTACTTAAGATTTGTTAATATTAGTATGTCTCTGAATCTATTCTGAAATTTTATTGGTATCTATACACTCATATTTTTCTATTTGCAGTGTTTATTGCTTTGTTCCTTTTTATTTCAACCTTCTTTATTTCTGAAATCACTTTTATAATAGCCTCAAAAATTCAGTTGTATGATTTTCTAAATTTCACTTGCTCTGTCAATAATCACATTTAAATATTTTGGCATGTGCTTTTCTGATATATTTTTCAATTTACCACTTATTCAAGAGACTTAATTGAAGAATATCTTTTACTTCTAAAATAATTGTGCCACAATATTGGCAAAACTTATTAAATAAAACAAACTATATTCAACAGAAGGCTCAGAGAGTCCCCGATACAATAATATTGAGTGATTTCAATATACGTCTCTCACTGATAAGCTACTTCATCATAAAATCAACAAAAATATTACAGAGCTAAAACACACTATAACTCATATGAACTTAATAAACATCTACAGAATATTTTATCCAACAACAGCTAAATACACTTTTTTCAGCTACTTACAGAATTTTTTCCAAAATAGCCCATATTTTATGTCATGAAACAAGCTTTAGCAAATACAAAAAAGTGAAATAATTCCTTGCATCTTATCAGATAATAATGGAACAAAATTAGAAATCAGCAGCAAAATAAACCACATGAACTATACAAACACATGTATATTTAACAATATACTTTCAAATGATTAAAGAATCATTAAAGAAATTAGAGGAGAAATTTAAAAATTCTTAGAATCAAATAAGAATAGAAATATAACAAATCAAAATCTCTGGGCACAGCAAAGGTGATTCTCAGAGGAAAGTTTATAGCTATGAGTGCCTAAAAAAAAAATCAAAAAGATCACAAATAAACAACCTAATGACACATCTCAAAGCCATAGAAAAAAGTAAAACAAGAACAAACAATTCTCAAAACCAGTAAAAGAAATAATAAAGATCAGAGCTAAAATTGATGAAATAGTGAATAAAAGAATGATACAAAGGATCAATGAAAAAGAATTGGTTCTTTGAAAAAAATAAATCCTTAGCCAATCTAATAAAAATAAGAAAAAAGAAGATTCAAATCAATGCAAATTAATAAAATTAGAGATGCAAAAGGAGATATTACAATAGGCACCCCTTAAACCCAGAGGATCACTGGGAACTATTTTGAAAACGAGATAAGGACACTTAAGGAAAGAAAACTATAGACCAAGATCCTTGATAAACATAGATACAAAAATCCTTAATAAAACATTAGCAAATCAAATTCTAAAACACATTAAATAGACTATATAACATGATTAATTTGGTTTCATTCCAAGGGTGCAAGGATGGTTCCACATACACAAATTAATAAACATAATGCATCACATAAACAGAATCAAGAACAAAAATCACATGATCATCTCGATAGATGCAGAAAGAGAGACTGATCCCAGCCCAATGCACAGATGAGGCGGAGCAGACCAACCCTGGCCAGAGGAGCAGCAACTATTCCCAGCTGCACATGGAGGAAGACACTGACTGCGCTTAGGACCCCCATCTACCAACCAGTCACTGTCCCGGCTTACTTTCGTCTAGAGACAACAGCCAGGACCAGGAAGATCATCCCTGAGGTCCCTGCAGGCCCAGTTATACCAGAGGTAAGGTATTGGTAACTTGCAAAACACTATAAGATTATAGGGTAGAAATTCTAACACCTCAGATGAGTGCTGCTAGAGAGGAAGACACATGAACATGAAAAAACAAGGGAAAAAAATGCCCCAAACAAACCAAGATGCTACAATAATAGAATCCATTGACAGCACAGTAGATGAAATGGCAGAGAAGGAGTTCAGAATGTACATAATTAAAATAATATGTGAAGTGAGGCGCAGTGGTTCATACCTGTAATCCCAGCATATTGGGAGGCTGAGACAGGCGAATCGGGAATTCAAAGCCAGCCTCAGCAACAATGAGGCACTAAGGAACTCAGTGAGACCCTGTCTCTAAATAAAACACAAAATAGGACTGGGGATGTAGCTCAGTGGTCCAGTACCCCTGAGTTCAATCCCTGGTCCCCTTCTCCCCCCTAAAAAGATGTGAAGTACAGGATAAAATAAGAGACCAAATACAGGAAACAATTGATCACTCCAACAAAGAGATAAGAAAGCAAATACAGGGAGCAAAATATTATTTCAAGAAAGAAATAGAAACTCTGAAAAAAACCAAGCAGACATTCTTGAAATGAGGGAAAAAATAAACCAAATAAAAAATTTGATAGAAAGCATCACCAACAGACTAGATCACTTGGAAGATAGAACCTCAAATATTGAAGACAAAATATACAATCTTGAAAATAAAGTTGACCACACAGTGAAAATGGTAAGAAACTATGAACTGAGCATTCAAGAACTATGGGATAATATGAAAAGACCAACCTTGAGATTTATTGGGGTAGAGGAAGGCACAGAGATACAAACCAAACGTATGCACAATCTCTTCAATGAAATAATATCAGAAAATTTCCCAAACATGAAGAATGAATTGGAAAGTCAAATACAAGAGGCTTACAGGACACCAGATGTATAAAACTACAACAGATCCACACCAAGCCATATTATAATGAAATATCTAACATACACAATAAGGATAGAATCTGAAAAGCTGCAAGAGAGAAAGCTCAGATTACATGCAGGGGGAAACCAATTTGGATTTCAGCAGATTTCTCAACCCAGACACTCAGAGCCAGGAGATCCTAGAACAACATTTACCAAGCTCTGAAAGAAAATGGGTGTCAACCAAGAATCTTATATCCAGCAAAATCAAGCTTCAGATTTGATGATGAAATAAAAACCTTCTATGATAAACAAAAGCTAAAAGAATTTACAGTGAGAAAGCCTACACTAGAGAACATTCTCAGCAAAATATTTCATGAGGAAGAAATGAAAAACAACAATGAAAATAGGCAAAGGGAGGAACTACACTAAAGGAAAAGACAATCAAAGGAGAAAACGAGTCAAGTTAAAAAAGAAAAATAAACAAAAATGAACGGAAATACAAACCATATTTCAATAATAACCCTGAATATTAATGGCCTAAACTCATCAATCAAAAGACATAGACTGATACATTGGATTAATAAAAAAAAACCAGAAACCAACAATATGCTGCCTTCAAGAGAATCATCTCATAGAAAAAGACACCCACAGACTGAAGGTGAAAGGATGGGAAAAAACACACCACTCAAATGGACTGCATAAACAAGCAGAGGTTTCCATCCTCATATCAGATAAAGTGGACTTCAAACCAAAGATAGAAGAGATAAAGAAGATCATTTCATACTGCTTAAGGGAAACATATGTCAACAAGACATAACAATCATAAATATCTATGCCCCGAACAATGGAGCATCCATATATATCAAACAAATCCTTCTCAATTGTGAGAATCAAATAGACCACAACACAATAATACTGGGTGACTTTGACACACCTCTCTCACCACTGGACAGATCTTCCAAAACAAAAACAACCATAGAACTCAATAATACAATCAATAATTTAGAATTAACAGACATATACAGAATATTTCATCAACAAATGAGTACACTTTTTTCTCAGCAGAACACGGATCCTTCTCTAAAATAGACCATATGTTATGCCACAAAGCAAGTCTTAACAAATAGAAATAGAGATACTACCCTGCATTCTATCAGATCATTATGGAGTGAAATTAGAAATCAATTATAAAATAAAAAATAGAAGCTACACCATCACATTCATTAATAAATGAATTCAACAAAGTAGCAGGATATAAAATCAATACCCATAAATTAATTGCATTTCTATATATCTCTGATGAATCCTCTGAAAGAGAAATTAGGAAAGCTACTCCATTTACAATAGCTTCAAAAAAAATACTTGCAAATCAACTTAACAAAAGACCTCTACAATGAAAACTACAGAACACTAAAGAAAGAAATTGAAGAAGACCTTGGACAATGAAAAGATCTCCCATGCTCTTGGATAGGCAGAATCAATATTATCAAAATGGCCATACTACCCAAAGTGATATACAGATTCAATGCAATTCCAGCTAAAATCCTAACATCATTCCTTATAGAAACAGAAAACGCAATCATGAAATTCATATGGAAAAATAAGAGATCCAGAATATCCAAAGCAATACTTAGCAATAACATTGAACAAGAGCCATCATGATACCAGAGCTTAAACTATACTACAAAGCAATTTCTAGAAGAGAATATAGAGAAAACATTACAATATATATGCATAGATAATGAGGTCATCAATAGAATCTTAGAGTAGTTTTGATTTGCATTTCTCCATTGGATGTTCTTTAAATTCTTTTAATTTTTTTCTGTAAATATTTTTAGTTAGATTTGACAGATTCGTGCTGACAGACATTTTTATCAAAGAATATATGTGAATTTCATATGAAGATATGAAAAGATGCTCAACATTGTTAGTAATTAGGGAAATGCAAATTCTAAGAGCACAGTTAAATACCACTTCCTGTTTATGGACATAGCTAAACTTAAAAAGATGGTTCATACTGGTATTGGAGAGAGATGATATTAGCTGAGACTCTTCTCTATTGAAGATTGGGATATAAAATGGCACGAACAGTTGGGGAAACAGTTTGACAGCTTCCTAAGATGCAAAACATATACTTTCCATACATTTAGACATTCCAATCCTACATATTTACTTAGGAGAAATAAAAACATACATTCTCACAAAGACTGACACATAAATGGTCAAAACAGCTTTATTTGTATTCAAAACCCTGAAAAAATCCTAACTGCCTATCAACAAACGAAATGGTAAATTGTGGTATAACCTTAAAGTAGAATATTATTCAGCAATTAAAGAGAAATTACCTTATTGACACTTGATAAACTCTGGAAAAACAAGGAAAGGAAACTGCACTAACCAACACCCAAAGGATTTACTTGAAGTGAGAATGATTTAATAATTTTACTAATTGTATGTGGCAGAATAATGGATGTTAGTAGTCCCTTACTCTGAGCACTTCAGATGGCTAATTAATCCATTCAAAAACCTAGATAATATCAAAGAATACCATTCATACTCAATATAGCTAGATAAAAATATGACATTAAAAATAAGATATTATTGAGTATTTGCCATAGACTAGGTACTATTATAAGTATGTTAACATTTTCAATTTAGTCTTCTGAACATTCCTCTGAATATACGTGCATTAATAAAACAGGTATTTCTTGAACAATTCCATGAGGAAGTCCTTGTTCTAGTTGCTTTGGTACAAATCACTTAACCAAGGGGTTGCTGTCTTTTCATTATACCCTCTTAACAGACCCAAAGATAGAGCCACAGAAAACAGATAACTTCCAAAGCCTTCTGACCTCACAGCCTGATTCTCTACTACACCTGGCAATTCCAAACAGAGAGGTTGCTGAGAAACTGAGCATTTCTCTAGGATAGTCTTCGATAAATAACATTAAGTTCTTTCTCTCCAGTTCTTAGTTGTCTCAATCATAATTGGTACCTTTCCTCTAGACAGACATTGAAGGTAAAATTAAGTTGGTCAATCTTAGGTTGCTAAGGGTCTTGCTTAATTGCTGAGGCTGGCCTAGAATTTATGATCCTCCTACCGAAGCTTCCTGAGTCGCAGGGAATACAGGCATGTGTCACCATGCCCAGTAGCAATAGTGTTTGCGAAAAACTGGATGTTTAGTGTATACAAGTTGCATTGTTTGAAGGGTTTATTTTCTGCCACTTTGAATCCTCCCCATCTTTCCATGCAAACTACCATATAACTTAGCTGAAGGCAGACAACCATAATACAGGAACCTGGTATGGTCTTTACACCATAATTCAAAACATTCCCACCTTGGGCAAACAACAAAACTTAAATGTAGGAACTTGCTCCTAACCTGGTTTGGCCAACAAGCAGAAGTGAGGGAAAGAAAGACAAAAAAATATTCTATTAAAAAATTACTAAGATCCTCTCCACCCAGTTTATAGAGAAGTAAACTGAAGTCTTGGATAGGTCATCTGAGGCAAATATGCAAGGAACATTCTCTCAAATTGATGTCCCTTCCACTGCCTGAATGATGTACACACACACACAAACACACACACACACAATTCCACACAAAAGTGTTGTAGGTTACAGTAATATCTTCCAATTCTACCAACATCCATACGTTTCAGTGAAAAGGACTCGCTGGCTGTCTTTGACAAGATTAGGATTCTCTAACAGTTCATAAAACGTACCTGAACCCTCCATTTGACTACACGGAAGGGTTGCCAATATTATTTTTCACTGTGGCAAAGACTATCTTTCATAGTTAAACGAAAATCAGACAGAACCTGGTATTTGGAATGAATTGTGAAACAAAATTTACTCTCAACAAAGACACATAACACATCAGCAGATATAAGCTATCTGTCTACTTACCTCTGCAGTTCCACACTGCGTTTGTCCAGCTCACCCCAAGAGAGTGGATAAGGGACAGTGGTCAGGAGTTTGAGAAGAGTGCAGCAGGCTGGAGCCA
The DNA here is from genome assembly GCA_004024805.1 of Geosciurus inauris. Taxonomy (NCBI): domain Eukaryota; kingdom Metazoa; phylum Chordata; class Mammalia; order Rodentia; family Sciuridae; genus Geosciurus; species Geosciurus inauris. Next base: position 227,448 of record PVHX01000968.1, read on the forward strand.
AAAAGCACATCCTAATCCCCTTTTCTCTCCATAGCTGCCCATTGACCAGAGGCTGCGCCCTGCCTGAGCTGGAGATTTGTTCTTCTTCTAACTATATACGCTAAAAGAACAGTCTTATTCTAGTATTGGGCCAAAACTGGCGACTCCTTTCTGGGGCGTATCCAAGGAAGGAGTAGGATTTGGTGCACCAAAGAGAAACCTGCGCTCCACAGATGTGTTCTGGGCCCTGGCATCACACGGACAGCAGGGGGCGCCCTTCCCACGCAAGTGTTCTGCGAACCCGCACAGTGAACCTGACGCAGCGGTTTCCTTTTACTTTCAACTTGTATTACGTCATTGTAACGCGGCATTCCCTCGGGCCCCCAAAATAGTCCACAAGACACACACAGATACAAACCTGCTTACAGCAGTTTTGAAAAAACCCAGAGCTCTCATTTACTTTCTTCCTGTGTCTTTCCACTCTTTAGAGAGTCCTTGAAATCGAAAAACACAGCAGAATGAGGAACCACAGCAGAACCAGAAGCACTGCGTGAATGGGCGGGCAGCTACAGAACTAAGAGACTGTGATCTGAAAGCCAGTGGATTCAGAGCAGCAAGAACAGAAGAACGTGGGAAGAAGTGTACAGGGGCCAGGACCTGTGTCTTGTCCTCTCTGGGAGAGGACTTTCTCAGATGTGGGCACTCTCGACTGTTCGCTAACTGGACATAAATCTATCACTGCTTGGATAAGAACGACTGACAGTTTTCCCGTCTTTTTCAAGAATTCTTCCAGAAGTGGAATCTCAGTTTTGGGCAGTCATTTTCTAACAAGTGGCAGAACAGTCACATGGGACCTAATAGGAAACTACGATTCTTAGCTAGATGTGTATATAAAAATACGGAGATGGCTACCATGTATTAAGATCTCACTCACTGGAAGGTACACTGCTACGTTTTCAAAAACGTATGTGTTGGTTTAATACCATAATCCTAGGAATATTTTCACTCCACCTTACATTTGAGAAACTAAGACCCACAGAAGCGGGGAGAATTGCCCAGAATCACTCATATGAACTGGCAGAATGGGGATTCCATGCAAAATCCTATACTGGGGATTTAAATAATTCCTGAATTTTTCTTTATGGATTTGTGTTAACAATTGCTTTAAGTCTGAATTTTCATGGTTTTTAAATTATTTTCCCCAGTCATTCTTATTTTGGTGACTATTGTACATCTTGTACAATTAATTTGAAGTTAATATTATTGCTCTGTGGTTAATAATTGTTCTTGGCTCTAGGTTCTGTGATTCTCTGATCCTGTTTTTTTTTTTCAGTAGTTTTTATCATGTGTCCCAGTCCTTGATGCAAATTATAACCATCTAGGTAGTTGCAGTGATCATGATTTTCATAAGACTAAGGTTATTCCCTGTAGATCAATGATAAAGTGATTTAGAAAATGATGTAAGCAATAATATTTAAAATGTAGAAATGGATTTTGGACCTTGGCTGGCTTAACCAAAGGAATTAAACATTTTAAATGATCACTAATTAAAAAAGTGTAGCAGAGAGGAAACTTAACTATGCATGCTAATAAAGTGAATAATCTAAAACTCGTATTTTCAGTAGTAATTATATTTATGGTAAAGACATATCAGATGTTAATAGGAAATGAAAGAAAATTTCAACAAAAATTCCAGGAATTGCTTAAAACTCTAAGAAAATGCAATTTAGATTATTACCTCATACTTTGAAAAAAATTGATGGAATACAGAATTGAATGAAAAACATATAAAGAGAAAGAACAGAATATATTTCAAGGCAAAAGAGGACTGTGATTAGGGAGACGCTTGGTTCTCTGACCTAGATAGCCCATTACTTAAATTAAAAGTAACTGTCCAGCTCTTTGTATACAGGTGAAGTTAAAAATAAGCATCACCAGCAGAGCAAAGTGTCACAGGCCTGGTAACCCAGTGACTCAAAAGGCTGAGACAGAAGGATCACAAGTTCAAAGCCAGCCTCAGGAATTTAGTGAGACTCTATGCAACTTAGTGACTTAGTGAAATCCTTTCTCAAAAACAAAAACAAAAAACAAACAAACAACAGCAACAAAGAAAACAAGACAGAAAGAAAAAGAAGGAAGGAATGAAGAAGGAAGGATGGGTGAGTGAGTGCTGGGGATGTGGCTCAGTGGTAAAAGTCCCTCTCGGTTCAGTCCCTGGTACAAAAAAAAAAAAAGAGAGAGAGAGAAATTATAGAGAGAGTTAGAAATTATAAAATCACAAGTAAATAATATAAATTACCAACATAAAAATAGAGTAAAATAACAAAATGGAAAGAAATCTGATTATACTATCCAATTGAAAAAAGAACTGAAATTAGCAAGCAAATGGGCTATCATTGAGGTTTTTACAAAGCAATATTAATTAGAATGCTGATAAATTATTTACTCAAATAAATATGTAATTGTTTAAATGAAATTTATGTTCAGATGTTTTATGCTAACATATCCATTCTTTGAAAATCATTCTTAGAAAGCATATTGCTAAAACAAGAAAAACCATGCAAGAAATATTAATCCACATTTTCCTTCAGGTGCCATCTTAGTTCATTCTTCTGCTCAACCAAAAATATTCCCAAAATAATTTTCTATAAAAAGTGTTCCCAAATTGTCCCTCTTTGTTTCCTCTTTAACTTGATTCCAGACCAACTCCATTTTTGTTTCTTGGTAAGACTGAAAGCTTCAACAGAGAAGGAAATGTGTTTGCTTTATTTGCTTGTTTTTCTTGTCAGCAATTCCAAAATCTGTCACTTGATACTCATTTTCCATGAATAGAATGAAAGAATAAAGAAATAATATTACTATACATTCTTTAATTTTTTTCAGAGAACTGGCAATTAGATTTTGGTTTTAGAAAAGAAACAAAACTAAGAACTTTTGTTCTATAGGAATGTAATAAATGATAAAATACAATATTTAATAAAACAGCACAGTGAACATGTTTTCTAATTTTAATAAAACAAAAGGAAAATGTGTTATATGAAAATACATATATTATAAATATGAAAGAAGTAAGAATAAATAAAATATGAATAAAAGAATAACATTAGGACTGTCATCATCAATTTAATAAATTGTAACTAAAGCAGAAGACTCTTTGGCAATGACCAAAGGGACACATGCAAGTGTGATGTGACCACTAAGTCAAGGAGAATTATTTCAAGATGACCCCAGGTCTCCATCCTGACTTCTCAACCTTTCTTGCAACTTTGCTTATGAAAAGAAGATTCTCATAATTTCCACCTTGACAATCTCCCAGGCACAATCACTGTATTTATTCTCTTCCAGGTAGAGATGGATTCTCTGGAAGTACCTCCTCAAGACTAGAATTAGATCCTCACTTTCCAGGAAAGATTCATTTGCTCCCATGGTCTACACCAAACAGGGCTCCAGATCTTGCAACTGCCCTAGTGGAGTCCAGTGTGGAGTTTGCCCAGGAGGATTGTGTTCCAGGCAGCAGAGGAGTGCTCTTGGTGAAAGAGGTTGAAGATCTACTGAGCATCCCATGTGAGGACAGACACAGCCTGGGCCCTCTGGCACCCGCTGCCATGCACCATCTCCCTAGGGAACTGGAGACACAGAGAAGGGAAGAGTCTCCTCATTTGACCGGGAGCACAAAGATATTCCTACTAAGCAGGACAGAGCTCTGAGGCAGATCACAGCCCAGAGATCCAACAGGGGCCATAGCTGCCCACCACCAGGGCAGTCAGAAGAGGGAGCAGGAGGGCCATGTGGAAATGAGAATGCTGCTGGCCTGGCTGATCCAGGGTCTGGGTGAACCTTGGACCCTGGGTTCTGTGAAGTTATTCTGTCTATATATACATGGCTTTAAAATAGGAAACACAATTTTCTTTTTCTGAACTTTTCTTCTTGGTTTTCATTTGTGTATTATTCTGAATATTGCCCCAAAAGATGACATCAACCTACTCTATTGATTTTACACTAGGTTAATTTTCCCAGTAAATTTCAGATGTGTCTATCCAAATGGATACTTATCAAATGGGAAGTAACTCAGAAATCTATGTGTATGTATGTAAATAATCACACAATTTTGGGGGGGGTACTGGGGATTGAACTCAGGGGCACTCAACCACTGAGCCACATCCCCAGACCTATTTTGTGTTTTATGTAGAGACAGGGTCTCACTGAGGTGCTTAGCACCTCACCGTTGCCGAAACTGGCTTTGAACTCGCGATTCTCCTGTCTCAGCCTCCCTAAGTGCTGGGATTACAGGCTTGAGCCACCGCACCCGGCTACAAATTTTATTATGTCAAATATTACTCTTCATTCAAGAAGCAAGATTTTTAACTAACATTAATTTTTGCCCTCCTTTTACATAGAAAGTCTGGATCCCACAGACCTGTAGGTCTCAGTATTTGTTTAGTGTTTCACCAGATCATCACTGGCAATTAAGCTCTTCATGAATGGGTTTGTTGTTTTATTCCCAGCAGAGGATGCTGATTACTGGTGAATTAGCTTCCTCTATGTTTCTCTCCTTCTAGAAAACATTCATACAGGTCTATGTGCTTAACCTTCACTGAGCCACAATATGAGGGGATTCCTAGATGATGTTATCTTTCTTTTGAAGCTTATATAATAGAAACTGGTAATCCTCAGTTGTTCATCCAATCAGCATGATTCTGTTTGTTTTCTTTGTCTGTGAATGATTTACTCTGACCATGCAGGGCAGTGAGCCCCAGGCTAACATGTCAAATAATAATAGCTTCTTTCTTTCTTTCTTTCTTTTTTTTTTTTTTTTTTTGGTACCAGGTATTTAACTCATAGCTTCTTTATTCATTCAAGGTTTGTTATGTAGGTTTTCAACAGTCACACACACACACACACACATTTATAACTTGTTTTCTATAGTGTTTTTTGGCCAAGTTTTGTCTTGCTGCTCCTGAATTACTTTCTACCTCATCCTGAGTTTCACAAAAACTAAGAGAAGTAAAAGAAGGGCAAAGAGGCTGTACCATTTTTCTCTACAATTTATTTTTTTGTTACTGGAAATTGAACCCAGGAGTGCTCTACTTCTGAGCTACACAATGAACTCTTGCTATGTATGTATGTATGTATGTATTGTATGTATGGTTTTTTGTTTTTTTTTTTTTTTTTTTGAGACAGGGTTCACTAAGTTTTCATGGTTGGCCCTTGAACATGTCATCCTCCTGCCTCAACCTCCTGAATAGCTTGGATTAGGTATGCACCTCTTCACCCACCCCATGTTTTCTCTGTAATTTTCTTAAGACATAAGATTTGTTATTTCTCATTTTAACTTTCCTAGAAAGCAAAACTCCACAGTTATTTTGGGGGCAAAATGGAAACAAACGTTAAAACAAATGTCACAAAAGTGAAAGAAGGGAAGTGACTTTCCCCGGACAAATGGGAAAGTGTTAGCAAAATCTAGGGACTAGTGCTGCAGCAGAGGGGAAGAATGAAGTCCCAAACTGAGGTGCACGAAGGCAGAATGGTCGCTGCTTCTGCAGAGCCTTCTAGAAGAGTGATCTGTTCTCAGGGTTGCAAGACCAGCCCTCTGGCATTCTTCCTTTTAATCCACAGAGGACTGAGTCTGAGGAGAGAAGTAGAGAGTCATTTCAACTGACTCACAGGAAGTCACCAGATGCCAGCAGATATTAGCCTTGCCTGAGCACTCCACCTATTAAATTATCCTCTCAGACAAGGAAAAGACTGCATTGAGAAACCTGGAATTAAAAGAAAAGGGAAAGAGATGATCCCAAATCATTCTGCTCTTTATCTGAAAAAAATAAAATAATAATGATGATATTTTTTAAAAAGTGGTAACAGAGAAGTTTATTGCATGGCACATATGGATCATCAACTCGTAAAATATTTGACAGTTTTAGCTCAGTCCTCTCAGGATCCCTATTTGGATGATACTCTTTTACTGGACTCTTTGGAGAGAAATCTTAATGTAGAGGGATATAGCAGACATCCAATGCTGACACCTGTGGAAGGTCCCACTAAAGGAAGTCCCAGATAGAAAAGGACATGGGATCCTCGAACCAAAGAGAGGCCTGGCATGAAATCAGTAGAGCACAGAGGTTGGAAGATGAAGGACACTGGGTTCCACCTCAAATGTCTAAGTGTTGTTGTTCAGTGGTTTTTAGGACAACAGTTTGGTTTGAATTGAACCAACTGACTTATTGTTCTAAGGAAAAGCAGACAAACTATCTTTCAAATAGTTATGAAGCCGTAGATTTTTATGCTAACTGAAAAAAAATGTCAGTGAACAATTTCTTAAACATATATTCAAAGCACTTTATTAACTCATTAATTGTAGTCATTTGGAAGTCTATTTATTCTGGACTTTTGAGGTTTATTCATATTTATATTTTGTAAGTTTAGGAACAAACAAAAAGCAATTTCCATTTTGCTCACAGTCCTGCAACGTGAGCTCTGCCTCATCTCCTTTGAGTCCTCACGATTCCACTTAGACCTTCCTCACGCCAGCCTGCTGTGCTCACCTTAGGGACAACAACTCAGTCCAGACTAGGCTGGACTTCCTGCTGTCTACTGATAAACCCAATGAAGAATCTTCTCTCCTCTTTAGCTTTTCACTCAACAGTTGAGTCATCACTGCCCAAAAGATCTTTTACGTCACCAAGACGAGGGGCATTCTGTTTCTTATAGGGAGGTGGTAAAGGCTTTTAAAGAGCTACTTAACCAAGGAGGGTTGGCTTTCACTCTGAAAGCAACCACATTAGTTCGGTTGCCTTGGATTGACTAAGGTTGGTATCCTGCAACTTAGCCTCTGTATTACCTATGTTTCTTAAGACATCAATGGGTTCTGCCTCTGCAACTCAGGAATCAGCAGGCAGGAAGGGCTGAATGTGGCCGCATTCACATTCTTAGTTCTGAAGCTTGAATGAATTGGTTGTCTCTAATTGATTGGAGGCATCATGATCCCTGGGCAATGGAGTACTCCCCCCACCTTCCTGTTAGAATCAATGCATCCAAATGGGGACAGGGGTAGGAGGAGCACAGTCTGGTTATATAGAGGAATGAAGGCAGGCAGCACTGCTCAGTGGTAACTGTGTCTACTCTCCCACCACAGTCTTTTCAGCCCTGCCTCTGTGATCTCTGATTCTGTGAAAAATATAAAAAAATTAATGAATCTGGGATATGAAACAACATATGGCAATGGAGATTTTCAGGGCAAGGAGACAGTATAAAGCTAAACCATAGAACTTTTGTATATAATATAAACATAAAATATAATATGAGTATGATGGAAAATTACATTAAACGAAAGTAAGCATCAAGCAAATAATGGAAGGGGTCATAAATCTGAAAGGTGTTAATCAATCATAAAGTCAGCCATGCTTATCAAACAACATCCAGGTAGCCCTGTTCTTAAATGAGTTCCCTCTTAATTGGTGGAAAGAAAGGCAAGGGACCAAATCATTTCACACATAAACCAGAGTCCTCTAGCCCATCAACAGGAGGGAAGCAATGTAAAGTTAGAGTTTGATCTTAGGCAGAGATTTGAGAGATCCCAGTGGAAGGGAAGCCCTTTCCTTCCTCCTAAGCCATTCACAATCACTTCCAAATTCACTTGCCCATCTCAATGCTGTGAGATTGCCTGCATCCCTCCTGGTCTTACCCAGAGTCCACAGAGTCAGCTGGCAGCTGTGTCCTCTGAAGTTCTTTACTCTCCTCTGTGCTCTGATGGCTGAGCCCAGGCAGAACTGACACAAGCTCATGTCTTACTCAGTAAGAATGAGAACTTTCTGTTGATTGTAAAGGAAAATGATATGACCTGATTGTGGAAGGAATATGTAAAATAGGCAAGTTTAATCTTAAGAAAGATTTAATGCCCCATCCAAAAGATTTTCCCTGAATTTCCTTGCAGCTCCACACCAGGTGAGTGGTTCCCCCACCTCCTGCCCTGTGTCCTGAGAACTTGGAAAGAGCAAAGGATCAGGAGGGTCTGGACCTCTGAGCAGGCTCTGGACCTCTGAGCAAGGAACACATTCTGACCCTTTCTCCCCACACCTGTCCAGTGCCCAGAGGACAGGCACATGCAATGGAAATTAAGGAGAGCTCTCCAGCAGATGTCTCTGCAAAACCTACACATTTTATGGAACTTCTGCTTTCTATTTGTGCTGCACTGCTCTTTAGGGAAACCATTAAGCTGAAACCACAACACATCAGAAAGCAGCCCTGTGTGAATGGGCAGGGAGGTGAAGGTAGAGAATGACAGGGTGTCCTGGGAATTCTACCTAGACAGGAAGGAAACTGTGTTGCTATGAGAATGTGTCCTGGGATGCTGAGGGCAACAGAAGGGGTGAGCCAGAAGCCAGAATCAAAAGGAAATACCATGTGTCCTCTGCACTTCCATGGAGACATTCATTCCCACTGTCAGATATTAAGGCAAGTCACCATTTCCTGAGTGAATGTAAATGACACTTCTTCAAAATGAGGAGGAACAATTTTTCATCCTTTCTCAAATTCATGACAAAGCTTTGAATTTTCAGTCAACTCTTTTGGAGGTCAGGAAATGAAATGCGGGGCACAGTTCTAAAAATGTTATATGGAGACAAATAATATTACCCTACAAAGTGAAGAAAATAGGAAAACACTACCATATTTTTAAAAGGTAGTCTGTGGAAGATACCATGCCAAATGTTTTAAAATGCAAGTGTTTGCTTACTGTTTACAAAAACTCAATATTTTGAACCATTTTATTTCTAAGACATCTGTGGCATGGAGAATTTCACTGTGTTGTTCAACATCACACAGCCAAGCAGAATGGACTTTCAACATGAAATTCTTCATCCCAACTTATGACTACTTTTGTAAGTTTTATATTTTGTATTTCTGTTACAATGTTAAATTCCTTTTATTTTGGAAATATGGACAATTCTTTGTTCTGTTCCACATGTGCATGATTTTTGTTTTATTTTCAGCCTCTCTTTTTTTATTATTGAGTAATAGATTCAGTGATCCAATTTCCTACTTTCTGAGAAAGGATTTTCTTGCTGCTTCTGAATTGCTTTCTCTTTCTTCTTAAAGTTAGAAGCAAAAAGCCAAGAAAAAAATGAAGACAAAAAGTGCCTGAACCATTATCCTCAGTAATTTTTGATGTGTTATTTTTCTTTCTCTGGTCAACATTTCTAGAAAGCTGTCATTGCATTTGAAAACAATGGAGCAAAAGGAAAAGATGTAAGTCTGAATGAGTGGAAGGTTAAAGTGTCTGAAAGCTCAGATGACATAATACATGGGAGACTTTCTTCTTATTCAGCTCCCACATACTCCAGTGTCATTTCCAACTCATTAATTCTAGGATCCACTTCCCATGCTCACCAGTTCCATCAATATTCCCACTGCACAGATGGTTTCAATCCACAGATGAGCTGACTTGACATTGAACAGGATACCAACCAAAATGAGAATAAGTGACCATGGTAATTAAATATATTATGATTTAAATTTATACAACATTAAATATGTTAATATGATTTGACAGTATCTTAAATCCATGAAGTCTATCTGGACAAAATATGTTTCAAAAAGTAAAAACTGTGCTCAGAACAAAATACTCTTTTTCAGATCACACCCTACTTTTATCCTCTGCCTCAGAACATAACTTCTCATTAGTCTTTTCTCTATGTTCTCACTAACTTTTTTTCACTTATTCATCTTTTACCTACTCTAATATGGTTTCTGTTAATTAATTCTAACCCACCTGCTCTAATTGGGATCACCACTGCCCCATAGTGAAAAATTTAATCCACATCTTCAGTAAATCCATCAATACCTCTTCTAAGCAAATTAATTTTCTTATACATGTTATCTCTGCCATTCTCTCTTGTTATCCTTCTAATATCAGGGTCTTCAATCTCTGTTGCCTTCTTGGATCTTTTCTCCCGTCCCTTTAATACATGTTGAAAAGTTCTCAAGATCAAGTTTAAGTCTTTTTCTCCCTCTACACTTTCTCCCCACAAGATAGTCTCCTCTGCTGGATTACCAGTGGCCAGTCATGACATTTAGAGTTGCCATCATTTTATTTCTTGCAAATTGCATGCTTGTACATTCATTGGGCATTGCACTTTGAGGTCGATCAGTTGACTTAGAAAAGATTTCTCTGCTTTCACCTTCCTGACCTAACATGCTACATGTACCTTTCACTGTGAGAATTTAATTGGTTTTTCATACTTCTCCTTATAGCATTTAACACAATGGATATTAAGTACGATAATCTTGTTTAGGATTCTTTCCCTCTCAAAATCAGATAGAGGGTTGGGGTTGTAGCTCAGAGGTAGAGCGCTTGCCTACCACACATGAAGCACTGGGTTTGATCCTCAGCATTACTTAAAAATAAAATGAATGTATTGTGTCCATCTACAACTAAAACAAAACAAAACAAAAATCAGATAGATGAGAGTAGGAACTGTATGTCATGTTTACCTCAGTACTCTCAAAACAACTCATGACCTGACTTAGATGATGTGAATTTGAAAGAATAGCATAAATGCAAAATCAGTGGGTAAATCAATTATATGATTAATTTTTTAATCAAGATGCAAAATGAGATTTGATGAGTTCTTTTAAGAATAAACACATAGACAAATGTTTCATAATAAAAATTTAATAAATGAAGCAAAATAAAGAGTGAATAAATATGAAGTATATATTTTGTTTTATCAGACATAATTTAAAGGCACACTTGAAACCATATAAACAAATGTCAATAAGATTTTATAAATAGTACAAATTAATATTTAAAGAAATACATAAATAGATACATTATCAGGATCATGGGTAAGGAACATGATATTCTATAATAATCCTGAAAACACCTAAAAAATCATTGAGTTTTTGTCATGATAACAGCAGGAGAGTCTTTGAAATGGCAGAACTTCTGGGAATGTGGTAAGGTGCATTGGTCAGTGAGAAGCATTTCCCTGATGGACCAGGTCTCATTCCATACTCCTTAGTCTCTCATACAAGTTTGCTGAGGAAGAGAAGGATCTCATGATTTCTACTCTGACCACCTCCCAGGCACAAGGGAGGTATTTCTTCTCCTTCAGGTAGGCAGTGATCCTGTGGAAGTATTTCCTCACAGCCCTCAGGGGAGCCATTTCCACCCTTGCCTGCTGGGTCACACAGGCTTTCAGGTCATCCAGCTGCTGATAGAGGCCAGTGAGGAATGTGTCCAGGAGGGTCTTGTCCCAAGCAGCAAAGGACTCCTGGGTGCTGAAGAGGTTGAAGACCTGCTGGGTCATCTTGTGGAGGACAGCAACAGCTTGAGCCTTCTGCACCTGCTTGCCATCCAGCTGTTCCTGGGGGAAGGCAAAGTCCTTTCTGTAGTTGAGGCAGGAGAAAGTGGGAATTCTCCTCATTTTTTCCAGGAGCATCAGGGTCCCCTCCTCATTTCTCTC